>JBCNJP010006820.1:0-12835 GCA_039602395.1 Deinandra increscens subsp. villosa | reverse complement strand
TATAATTTCGGATGTTACTTAAAATACTGAAGTAGTCCAATTCAATATAAATATGAAAATTATCCTTTACCATAATTCATCTAATTATTGTTATTATTATTATTCTTTTTCTACTTTTAAGAGTGATCCAGCATGTTAATGTTATAGATTAAAATCCAATTAGCAGTCATCCTTTACCATATCCTGTAAAAAAACAAATGAATCTAAAATATTTTAAGGTTCCATAGAGTATTAAAGAATGGTTCTTTTTTAATTCAAAGGGTCGTTTTGAATGTCTGATGTACTAAAAAGGAGATTCTGCATAAAAGGTGTAAGAAATACTTTGTGTCTTAAATTTCTGGCAACGTGTCCTTAAATTTTAGGCATGTTTACAAAATAAAAAAATCAGAGACACCATGCCTAAAATTTAGAACATGAACACCATGCACTTCTTACACTTTTTAGGCAAAACTTACTTTAAGTGGAACCCAAACCTATACATACACACATACATGTAACCATTCATGTTTATGTATGTGTATGTACACTGCTGCATTCAATTTAAAGATAGAAATTACTCTGAGGGAACTCAAAGGTTATTAATACTGAAGGAACTCAAAGGTTAATAATATTTATTTCTTATGGGGAAAGAAAGCTACTCAATACCATAGAGAAAGTTGTATGCAGGGCAAACTATTGCTATCATGTTGGTGATTTTAGTGTTATCATTATGATATTCTTATATATGGATTTTCTTGAGACCAAATGAGAAATTAGAAAACGCTGACAAGAGTTAGGAGGTGTGGAGTGGATGCCATTTAAGAATATTCTTATTTCCAAAACCATGGACCTCAAGTGTTTTAAGCGGTGTAGCCGCCTACACCATGGGGATTACAGCCTTACAGGAAGCATAGCCCCATGGCTGGGTTTGAGGTAGCATCCTGTTGGTGTCCAAGGGGAACACCCCAGCCAGGGTCTAGGGTTTTGCTGTCTGGTCAATGTTGTATTTTTTTTTATTTTGGCTTGTTTGTTGTACATCAAAAGTTGCTTCTGATTTGCATGTTGGATGAAACGTTGCTTGAAGATTATGGCTAGTAGGAATTGTTCGTAGTGGCAAATTGACCTTCAGTAACAACCAAACTTTAGTATTAACTGAGTTTTAGTAGTTAGAATCAGCAGCTACCGGCATCAGTAGTAACTGAAGTATAGTGGTAACTAATAAGTAGTAGCAAAATTGATTTTTAGTATCAACTATCAAGTATGATAAATAGCAACTAATCAACATAAATTGTAATCAGCAGCAACTTAGCTAAAGGGTAAGTCATCGAAGGTAACTCAGTTATGGTCGATAGAGTTCATGTTAGAAGGATTTTCTACTTACGTAACTATCTAACTGCTACAGTTACAACCATCATATGTTGTACTCTTTCACGAAGAGTTGCAACATTTCAACTCGTTCAATGTGATGATTCGATCACTATATAAAACTAGAATTTTGATCCACCGCGCATTATGGCGGCTCGATCATTTTTGTATCTATGTATGGATATAGGATCCCATATGCATATAGGCTTATGTGTTAGCTGCAGAATCGTTATATATTTCTGCATTCATGGTGGGATGGATAATGCTTAGTTACAAAAGTTGAAGTATAGTCTTCCATTGTTTACAAAACCTAGACTATCCGTCCATCTTTCAAACCGTTTACTTTCTTGATACAATAGAATGATAAATCTAAGAAACACTATATTATCTCTTGACTATTAACAAAAACTTATCTTTGAAGAAAACATTTATTATAAATATGACTATTTATAAAAGCTTAGCTGAAAAACATTCATGTATGTTGACAACATACGTAATTATATATATTTCAAAAGAAGATATAAAAATAACCAAAAGTTTTAAATAATCTTGAATAAGAAAAAATAAAAGATTTAAACAGAATCTTAACATATGGGTGTGTTTATTCCAAATCAGGGGTGTAGCTTGCACCGAATGCTCTATGGATTTAAAATATAATTAAATTCAATCAAATGTTTGTTTGTGCAGGACTGCAGGGTAGGGTTCCACCGACTGACTATTTTGATTTTCGTTAGTGCAACTGAACTTCGTTAGCTTGCTTTATCGACTATCATACATGATTTTATTGATAGTGACAACATAATGGATTCCTGGAAGTGTAATGTAAGTCTATTTCAAGGACCTGCAGGTTTCTTTTCCTAAACCCAAAATCGAAGTCCCTAATCTCCTCTCTCCACAATCATCACCCGAAAAGAAAGAAAAAAGGCTTGTGCATCTTCAACTTATAACATCCGGGTCGCTTGGGTTAGTTTCTGTTAGATAGTGTATATATTAGGTCCATTAGTGTAACGCCCATGAGCCCAACATCTAGAACTTTCTTGTACCTTTGTATATATTGAGGACTTTACCTCACTTGTTAATACATTTAGATTTTATCAACTACTTTCACAGTTTCTAACCAAAGGCTTGTACATCTTCAACTTGTATCTTTGTTTTTAACCTTGTTAATGCCCTTGCCAAATTCATGAGCGCATCCTCGTCACCATACATCAAATCGCCACTCCATTGTACACATTCATCTAGTTCACCCCAACATAACCACCACCACCGATGATGCCTAACACACGTCCACCCAAAATATCCTAACCTCTTTTCCTTGACTCTGATCCTCTAAATTGGATTTTCCAAGCCGAGAGTTACTTTACCTACTATGACCTCTCCATCTATCAACGGCTTGCACTAGCGGGTTTTTACTTACAAGATATGCTTACAGTTGATATAAGCACTTTTGCATTGACAATTTGCTTGGCAATTGGAAAGATTCCAAAAGAGCGACCCACAATCACCATGCATGTTATACCACTTAGTCCGGTCATTCATCTTGAATAGGCCCGCCACATTCTCCTTAATATTCAGTTTCTTCCTGTTTTGTTTATTTAACGAGCATTGTAAATTCCTTTTGAGATGCACAAAAAAATAAAATATAGCAAACTTCTTAGCTTTTCTTCATTCAGCGCTTTTTTACAGGAAAATACACACTTGTTGTTTGGAAATTTCTTTCTTGCTTATCAGAATATTGATTCCGTATACATACAAACACATTGAAGAGAATTCCATTCACGATTGAGAATCTATACTCGCTTCAGAAAGCTATAAGTCATCACGAAATCAGAAATCACAACAAAACATATATATATATATATACATATTTATCAACTTGTATTAACACTAAGGTTACAAAACAACATCAAATTAATATATCCTACAATGCTATCACAAGTTAAAACTAAAAATCAAACAACTGGTAATCTGGTATATAAATAAAATAGTACCCGAGGATGAGAAATTGCGCCCAATTTTCGCATTAACTAGTATAGAGTAGAACAAGCAAGCAATGGAATGGATAGTACCTCTAAGCGGGGAAGAGTGAGAAACGGCGGGAAGTAATCGGTCAGGTGCGAAGGCGCGACTCCACGTGAGCGAATTGCCGGTGATCTGGCGAAGGCTCCGAGAGATGACCGGAGAATGAAGCGTTGTGGAAGCCATATCTATCTGTGCGTGTGTGTGTGTGCGAGAGAGAGAGAGAAGGAAATGGAGGGGGGACAGATGGCCAGTGAGATGTGAATGATTCCACGTCGTTTCTTTTTCTTCACCCCATATCCGTCTTTGGATTACGATTTGCCTTCCCTACTTTTTCTACACTCCCAGCTAACTTGCGCAGGATTTTTGTACACCGGTTATTATTATTGTTTTTTAACAAATACACACTATATTTATATTTATATTTATATTTATATTTATATTTATATTTATATTTATATTTATATTTATATTTATATTTATATTTATATTTATATTTATATTTATATTTATATTTATATTTATATTTATATTTATTTATATTTATATTTATATTTATATTTATATTCACATGTAAGGTTGATTGGATTCATTTAAAAACAAATTTTTTTTTAATTTATAAATCAAGGGTTGAGATTCAGTTATAATAAAACAATAGAAAAATAATAAGTGAAAGAGTATTTTTTATAAAGCCTATTTTATTGACCCTTTTTAAGTTGTCGTCACTTTTTTTAATGTTTATAATAGTTTAGTATGACATTATTTTTTTATAAAAATTACAACATAAAATTGAGCTTTTCTTTCTCTTTAATTTAAGTATAGTATTGATATATAAAAAAAACTAAAATTATATATATTTTTATGTAATAGTTTGTGAAAACTGTAGTGGTTTTAAAAAAAAGTGTATCGATTTATAAAAACTGTATGTTTTTATATTAAAATAATATGATTTTACTGTTTTGCATTGTATAACAGGGGTGAGCATAGTCCGGTTCGGTTCGGTTTTTTTCCTTAGCCGAACCGAAAATCAAATTTTTAGGTTCCTAACAAAAAAACTGATCGATTTTAGGTTTTTCGGTTTTCCTTCGGTTCGGTTTCGGTTAATTCATTTTTTAGTATGTGGTTAATATAATTTTAAACTTTAAATGTGTAGTTTTAGAATCATTCATTCATTATGAGAATTGCATCTTTATTTTTACAATATCTCAATAACTTATTAAACTTTTTAAATAAAAAATTAGAAAAGATAAATTAATAATAGTAAAAAGCAAGTACTGTAACTAGTGAATTCAAAAAACAAAAGTAGTCACGTGACACTCCGGTCCCATTCGGTGTTCCTAAAAGGTGGGAGTTCTTATGAATTAAGAAAAGGAACTAGGGTTAAGGAATAAATTAGGAAAAATGGATTTAAATAATACCAACGGTTGCCTATTGGGCGACAATAATCCCATCAATGTTTTTTTTGTAATACAACAGTCTTATCTTTATACCCTATTTTTTTTAAATCCTTCCATCCGTCTCATTATCCGTCGTTACTATATGCTGACGTGGAACCGAAGTCGAAATGTTAAATCGAAATCGGTTCGGTTCGGTCTTATTCATATATACGCACTCATGGTATTATGTCTAACAATACTGCATGGCCAAAAATAATTGTATGTACCCTCTTGACTACATAATAGGACTCGGGATTGGAGCTACCAATCAGGACAGGGGCGTTAACCCAATAGATCTATTCACGAGTCATCGTTTCTTGATTAATTAATCGTATTCAATAAATAGTGGGGTTTCATCATAACATGAATCAACATGATAAGATAGGATTGACAAAAAGCTCAGGTAATCAATAAAAGTAACAGTTGTCTATTTGTCAGACATGATAAGGATTATATGAAATCTTCCCCCAAAGCATTTAAAACAGTCTAAAAGAGGGGTCGTGAGACTCTGAGCTCAGCAATCCAGATAATACAGAGAATGACGATACGTAAACCTAGCCGTCTTAAATCAGATAAGACAACTTAAGGTCTATGATTTGGATTGACACTTAAGTCACTTCCAATTAAATGGTCAAGTCTTGACTTCATGGTGACCCGATAGTTCGTTTGAAATCGATTGGTTTAAGGTAATATTTATTATCGATAAATATATGATTTCGTGATAACGTTCCGAAAAATGACGATTTAATATGTATATATATATATATATATATATATCTATACTACTATATAATACATATTGGTCCTTGGGGGTATTCTCGTCATTAATTTCCTTAATTTTAAGACGCGTACAAACATTGATGCAAAGTGTATAAGTCTTTGAAGCATCAAAAGTAAAGCATCACACTTTAAAAAATTAACACCGTTCAAAAACTAAGGTTAGAAGTGGAATTAACCATATTTGCAGCCTTTCACACACACGCCTCCTTCTCTGGAATCTGGAACAAACTCTCCTCGATCTCACACATAGCCGCCTTCGTTATTCCCACTTCTTCACCCTCTCTCCCCTTCAATTGGGCAACGCTTCATTGCCAAGATGATGCCTTTTTTCAACCACGTTTCCTTTTAATGATCACTCATGCCAAATCAACTCATAGTTTCGAATCTATTTTCATTTATCAGATCCACTATCTCTTCTCAAAATAAAACCCTAGACGTATGGTGCCTGATTTCAAAGTTCGTGAGCAGCAGTAGGAGTTATCGATGGCAATTCCGGCCCATATAGCGGCTACAAACCCCATCCACGACCGTCGGCTTCTGGCTTTTTATTCAATCTATTTGCTTCTTATTTCATTATTTTCTGTCTGAGTTATCATCTCCTTGTTAATATGTTTATGGATCTGGTTCGTTCAGATATCAGAATTTTATCATCTTCTTCAATTGAAAAGAGTATGCGAGATCTCTATTTGATTTACTCCTCTTCACTGCTTTTGGTTGATTATCAGTTACAATTTTTGCTTTCTATGTCCTCTTCGTGGTCTGAAGATTGGAGTTTCCATGGTTGAGGAAGGCTATATGATACTACAACTAATCTTTATTGCCTAATAATGTATAAACAGTTCCTTTAACTTTTGAGAAGTGCTTTTGGTTTGCTGCTAAACAGTTCCTATAAACAGTATGTGTTTGTGAGGGATTTATGCTATTTTCTGTTGTTCATGTTTTCTCTTGGTTAGTATCGGGTTCCAATCTTGCATCCATGTTCTAATATGAAGGTATGCATTTATTGTATTTGACTGTTTGTTCATCTTTGTGTCTAACTGTGCATCCATGTTCAATATTTAGTTGCATAATTGATTTACATTTGGAAAACTGGATTCTAGAAGCAGCATGGGATATGGTATTTTTGTTCTAAATGGTTAAAAAAACATAGGTTTTGATAACTGTTGAGACTCAACTGTCTAATATATATGCTACTTTTATAATGAAATATTGTTAATCACATATATATTGACTTTTAATGATGAAGCTATTAATGATGAGTATGAGGACAAAATATAGAACAAATTTTTGGAGAATGGCATAATAAGCTTCATTATGGAGTATTGAAGTAATAGGGCACAACAATAAACATTGACAACCCAACCATAGTGTAAATTACTATAGGTGGTAAGGTTCTAATAATTATTATCCGGAGTTTATATGAAAAAGTCATATTATTCGGAGTTTATATGAAAAAGTCTAATTATGATTATATGAATTAAATTAGTTGGGTAATTATCTAACGATTGTTCATGAAATGATTTAGGATGTTTTAATCCACTAAAAATCTAATTACCCTGCTTTTTATTATGATTAGCTCATTATTAGGGATCAAAGGGTAGAGTATTATTACTTATAAGCCCTTATTTGAGAATAATAATATCATAACAATTAGAAATCTATTGGAGTTCAAATCAGATTTACCCTTGTGCTCTCAACAAGAGAACCTTATTAGAAATCTATTGGAGTTCAAATCAGATTTACCCTTGTGTTCTCAACAAGAGAACCTTATCACAGTATGTGCTCAATAATTCCTTTTTTTAATTGAATATATTTCTGAATAATAGTGAATCAAATTCATGGACCAGTCACTAGGAAATTTGCTGCTCAAATTGCCAACATGAAACAGTCTTTCCATGAGGTACAATTTGAACTACTACATACCCTATATTTTGTTATTTGTTGTATATTTTGTTAATAATCTGACGTTGTACTTTGAAATCAGGATGCCTATTATAGAATGTATGACCGTGAACTTCTCTGTGGAGGTTAGATATTTTCTTTCCATTTGTGTTGATTTTATGATCATTTAAAAATAGTTCAAGGTTAATGACTCATGTGGTGACTGGTGGTTTTGGTTGTTTAACCCACTGATCTGGTAAAGGTTTCTGTTTGGTGAAATTTCTCTAGGTGATTTAGTAGTAGTTATTTGTTTGCTTAGGACTTTTTAATTAAAACGTGATTACTCTCTTTGCCGTAAGTTCATCATGGGCCATATTTTATTCCTGGGAGAAAGTTCAAAAGGACAAAGAATCTCTATAATTTTTATTTTTAGCAGGCTCCTCGATTATGTTCTCCAATGTTTTATCACAACTTATGTAATTGTTGTATCCTTTCATTGGAGCTTTATAGTGTTTTTTATCATCATAGTTCAGTTAAAAACTGAACTTTATTTAAAAGTTTTGATCCAACTTTATTAGCATATAATAAAAGAGTATTGATGATGTGATGTCAGATTGTCAAGATAACAATGACAATATACAAAGTTCAGACTAAATGCTTACTCAAGTTTGTGCTTCTACTTTATTACAAGATTATAATTTGGGTTGCTAACTTGAGTTTACATTTTTTAGGTGCAGATTTTATGAGAAGCAAGTCAATTATCTAACACCAGAGCATGCAGGCTAAAGCCATACAGGCACTTCTGGTGGTTATAGATCATGTAGTCTCAGCTTTACCCAAGGTTCTGGTTCACATACTTCCATTGTGTGTAAATCATAAGTTTATCAATTTATTACGAATTTGACCTGAACCATTAAAATATCATTCATTTATTTACTTCTAGAATGGATTTAGCTATTTTTATCTCTAATGTGTGGTAGGTTTGACCTTTGAAGTCAATATGCACCTCATGATAGGTGTTCATATATTCATTCTTTTAGTTTTCTTGAATTGGTTCTTTATGACACCACATACAATATGTTTTGGGGTGTTATGTCTAATCAGTTTATGCAGGATTTTAGAAACCTACCATTTTTGGTAAATTTAGTGATTTAATTCCTTGTTCTTGATCAATGCAGCCATGCTTGGAAATTCCACATTGATAATTGGTTACAAAATCCTGATGGTTCAAGAAACAGCAGGTCTTCACTGCTGCCATGGCATGTCTTCTTTGGAGTCTATATTTATGTGCTTGCAGTTGATTATAATATTTTTAATTTTTTGACAGGTTGGTTGCTGTTGGTGTGTTCAGACTTTCATAGTTTTGAATTTTGGTCCTAAAGTCTGTTGAATATTATGACAGTGTATCTCACTTTTTCCACAGATCAACAACGGTAATGATGGATTATATATCGTTTTGAAGCTTCACTAAATCAGGTACTTCATATCTTGAATTCTCCATCCTGCTATAACTTAGGACATGAAGTTGGTTATCAGGTTGGTGGCCCTGAAGAAGCTTATCAGGTTGGTGGCTCATGTGATTATTGTCATCAAAGCTGTTGTTTATTGTTTTTTATCAGTCACTGAATCAGAAAGCCGATTCCCTTGCTGCCAAATCTTTTCACACACATTTATTGCTTTTAGTTTTTGCATATTATCAAATTTGGTGAGTTTTAAGAACAATAAACATGTTCAGGATGAGTGGTGTTTAGGATCTGTTTTTGTTTTTCACGCATACATGCTTTTAGGTGATGGGTTTTTCTATGAGGTGTCATCAAAGTTCTATGGGTTTCTATGCTACTGTTCTTTGTTTGCTCAAAACCCTGGCAGGTTGATTACAAAGGAGTTGGTATGCTTCATTTTTTTTTGCCTGTTCCTTCTACAGTGCTGTTCGAGATTGCGTTTTGTATTGGGGGATTCATCAATGCAAGTGTTGCATCAAAATGTCTTTATTAATTTAGCCTTTTGATTACGTTTTTGATTATCAATTTACCAACTCTGAGTTTGGAATCTTTAGATTACTATTGTGCCACTGCATCATTTTTCAATAGTCAACAATTTAAATTCAATCATATTTAGAAGTTTATCTTGTCCAAATTTATTTCTGTACATTATTATTAATAACGATGCATCAAGAGAAAAATACTAAAATGCAACACTACTTACATACAAAAGTATGTATTATGTGAAGATCGGCAAAACATTTGCTGTTTATGTGATTGTGCCGTTACCAAGTTCATGCGATTTGCACTAAGGCGAGCAACACTTGGACAATTTTGAATCGACCGCGGCAACGCGCGGCCGGTGCGTGGGACTTTTTTGCTACAAGAAAATAAATATCACGGTTAGTTGATTGTCGTTACCGTCGTATCGCAAGCCGTGCAAGTTGATTGTTCCCGCAATATGTTTTAACAAACTAAAAAAAAACAAGTAAACGTGTAGGTTGATTGTTTTCACAATATGTTTTTTTGGAACAAGTTTGGGAGGAGAATTGTGTTGTCTACCAAATTAAATCATTGTTACCTATTTGACCATCAATAAAGAACACATCCGGTAAATCATGATCGACATGCGTCATGATCTCATCATACACGATTGTAGTTTGCCACCACCGCAGTATAAATAGTCGTCGCACCGTGCAAACAAAAGAGAAATAATGTACTATAAACTGTCGCTCGCCGCAACGCGCGGGTACCCCACTAGTATATATATATATATATATATATATATACTAGCCGTGTGCCCGCGCGTTGCGGCGGCGACGGTTTATAGGGCGTTATTCGTCATGTGTTCGCTTGTTATAGCGGCACGACAATTTACATCGAGGTATTCGTTATTATTGGTGCGATGCGGTGGCGACCATTAATAGCGTGTTATTCGTATTTTGTTCGTATGTTACGGAGGCGCACAATCTACATCGAGGTATTCGTTTCTGTTAGCGTGATTCGAGCTAATGTCAATTTATAACGTGGTACATGCACGTTCAACGGCGACAACAATTCACAAAACTCATGAAAAAGGTTGCAATCCGTGCAATTCGGCAACGACGAATTGCGAAATTTATAATACGCATATCACTATTCTCTTAAGTATTCCTAAACATTCTAACTTAAAAGAAATCTAAATTATTGTTAATGTATTATTATAAAGAATATATCCTATATTCTTATGACTTTTGAGTTAAGAACAAGTAGGTTTGACATTCAAAAATGAGTAGGTTAATTACGTTTTTACCTTTATTGTTGGATAATAAACCATGTTCATGCATTATTGGTTTATATCTAAATTGTACTTATTGCTCTATTTTGTTCACATTTTCCTTTAGAAGGCTTAAATTGTACTTATTGCTCTATTTTGTTCACATTTTCCTTTAGAAGGCTTGTGCAGCGTCATTTGTTTCCATAACATTTTATTGTTTTTCCGATTTAATTATATATCTTCCCTATTCGAATTTATGTATGTGAAGCCACTCTCTCAATTACAAACTACACTATTTCTCTTTTTATCTTCTAGTGTGCTACGTCTTTATATCTAGGTCAAACATATTTTTTGTTTTCAAATTCATTAATTCCTTAACCCTTATTAATTATATGTTTAATATAGTTGATAGTCTTGATATAATTACAAACATATCAAGGTTTTCAAACTTAATTACACCATGTTAAAATTGAAATCAAAGAAAAAACAAAGCATCATGGCGAAAATGACTCCAAATACTTCTCGCCAAGGTGAATACAACTCCAAATACACATTACATTCAAAACAGATAGATCTAAAGTAAAGCTTCAAATTTATTATGTGTAACCTTCCACTGAACGTTCATACAGTTGTCTGCAATAGACCACCATGCCTCAGCAGCGACTCTGGAGAAGGTTCACACCCTCGGAATTCAATAAGAACCTGCAATTCAAATCACAGAAATATGAGTAAAATTGAACATATGACATAATATTCTATTCTTTATAGGGTTGAAAACAACTACTTAACATCATGTCACAAATGGCAGCCCCTGAGTACCTAAATGGGTCAAATATGAAGATTAACTCAAACAACAAATGGGTGAACATTGACTCATTTAGAAGCCTAAATGGGTCAATATTACCACAAACAATATTGGTCTACCCATTCCATCCGTTTCTGTTTAAGCCCACTTTGATTACACCCATTTAGGCAAGAGATAAAAACAATAAGAAATAGATTTACCTTAAGACTAAAAAAGTCACCACTCCATAAAAAACACAAAGAGAAAAGCAAACACACCTCTGTTGTTACTTTTTTCCAGCCACAAACTGCAACAGAACGAAGAAATGGCACAATATCAGCAATGGTAATTCCATAGTAAACATTTTAAAGCAACCACATAACTCTCAAGCCAAACATATTAAACTTTCAGCATCATTTAAATAGAAGCTTTAAAAAGCAGAAAGGAAAATGTAACTCATTTACAAAGAAACACACTAAAATCAGTGATCAACTGCATTCTATAATCAAGATGTAACCAAGAGGCATTAAAATGTGAGAGACCCAAAATCAGGTTCTTTAACATAGCACACATTTTTTTTATTATTTCATGGAACTTTAGGTGTATACCAAAAGGTTGCAGAAGTAAAAAATAATATATATATCTTTAGAAAATTTAAAAAAAAAAACCCGCATGTGATGCATCAAACTCAAAATTAGAAAAAAAGGAAGAAAAAGGAAATGCACATTTCCTTAAATTGACATTTTGGATAATAAACCATATATACTTTGTAGGTGTTCATTCGATCATGGTTACATGTTTGTTCTGAGAATCCGAATCCTGTTATTAAAATCTTGTAACCATCTTCAAATCTCTATTTGTTTACACTAACTTTACCACAAAGATCTCCATGGTATACATAATATTGTGAAAAAAATTAACCAACTTTACCACAAAGATAAAGACCATGATGATGAACAAAAATAGTACCAATTATCATACTAAAAAGAGATGAGTTGTTATTTGCAGACCTCAGGCAGTCTTTGTAACAATCAATGGCAGGACGAATATGTTTAAAATATCGAAAAGAAAGGGTAGCAGAGGAAAGGTCAATGAAGTTACCAGAAGTCCAGAACTGGTGATTCTAATCCCCTTGTAGCAGGCCAATTGCGAGCAAAGATTTGAAAGACTACATGCAGTCAACAAAACCACAGAAACTCACAAGAAAATGTGCATGTAACAATTATACAAAAAAATCCATTGCCATAACGGACATCTTTCCCAACTGTAATGATCTATTATCTAATTTCAATATCTAACTTTTCAGGTACCTACAAAACCAAACCTTACAAAAAAGGTTTTGAAATGGAGAGTG
>JBCNJP010006819.1:12500-35415 GCA_039602395.1 Deinandra increscens subsp. villosa | reverse complement strand
AAACATAACAAGGCAAACTATAAACAACTGTTAGCTTCGGAGACCATCAACGTGCGAAGTTTCATGTATATAGCCTAGCTAGCTATTTGATATATATATATATATATTAGTGATTAGGCTCAACAGTCAATCTTAAACTCAATTTGACTGTTGTTGAACAGTCAATCTTAAATCAACTTGACTGTTATTGAACAGTCAATCTTAAACTCAACTTGACTGTTGTTGAACAGTCAATCTTAAACTTAACTTGAACTGTTTTTGAACTGATAAACCTGTGAACTCACCAACCTTTGTGTTGACACCTTTTAGCATGTTATTTCTCAGGTTGCAGATGTTCAAGTATCACGAGTACACATGCATGAGTCTTTGAAACACTTTTAGCGTCTTTGGACGAGTCACGTTACCTTGGGTGACGATGTTTTTACTTAATTACTTTTATTGTATGTACGCTTCCACATTTGTAAATCTCTGAAATTATATTTTAATGAAATATGAAACGTTTTCATTAATTATTGGTCGTTTGGTGTAACTAATGAACGTCAATCCTAGTTTGTCACGCACCCTGCAGTTGTATTTCGCGCGTGGATTTTTGGGGGTGTGACATGATGGGGGATGAAAAATGGTAAAAAACGCAAAAAAAAAAATGAGACTAAAAAACGTTGAAAAACGAAGTAAATGGAGCGAAAACGGTAAAACCTTGATTCGGGTGTGCTCCAAGTGTATGGCTTGGAGCAACACCACTCCCAAGCGATACGCTTGGCCCACTTTTTCCCGAAAAAAACCCTAAAAACCCCCTATTTTGAAGATTCCAAGCTCAAGATTGGTGCTTTTTAGCTTAGATTGGTGTCGGTCTTCCCTCTTCGGTTAGTAATCTCAAAACCATGCATATATCATATTAAATCCTTCTCCCTTATCCATCAAGATCTGAACTTTATGTGCTAAATGGCTTGTATTTATATTATGATTGATAGATCTAGGGTTTTTGTGATCAAATGTGCCATCTTTATGCATAAAGCTTCCATCTTTCTTGGTTTGCATGTAAATATGTCATAGATCTAGGGTTCCTTCATGCAAGATTGGATTTTTATACTTCCAATTGCTTAGATCTTCATCAAGCAAGCTATCTAGGGTTAGATCTATGGGTTATCATCATCAATTTTATATTTTTATGTTATGAATTTATTAGATCTACCACATGCATGTCTTTTAGGGTTAGATCTATGGATTTGTCCATTAAGATGGTACTTTTATGCTTCCAAATGACTTGATCTACCTCATGCATGGTATTTAGGACTATATTTATATGTTATGCTTATCAAATTTGAATTATTATGAATATAAATGGTTGGATCTATAATTGATATAACATCTATGGTTAGATCTATGCATGTTGACCATCAAGATTGAATATTTATGCCTTAAAAATGATAGATCTACAAATTTCATGTCACCTAGGGTTAGATCTATGTTCCTTAATGATCAAGTTTATGCTTTCATTCCATGAAATGTTCTATCTATTATATTGCATGTCATTAGGGCTATATCTATACTTGCTATCACCCAAAATGTGATGCTTATGTTATAAGGGACTAGATCCATGCTAGGTCAATTATATATGAAAAACTCCATGATTAATATTAATTAGAATTAAGATTTGCATGTTAATCCTAGCATCACCATGCTATAATTGCTATGATTGTGTTCATGCTTAACCATGTTGGCTTAACTTTGACCATGTTTTACTTTTCATATAATTAGTCAAATTAGGACACTTTGACCTTACCTTAGCTTAGGATTGGACCCATCTATCATAATGTACGTATCACCTCACCAAATAACCATCGAGTTGTTGAGTCAGCCGTTGTCGTGAAGTTGAACTATTTATTCACTTAATTAATCATTTATTTATTTCTTTCCCTATCTCATCTAGTCGTCGAGGTCGTCTTTGGGTCTAATCATTTCGTGGCATATTTGTTTATTCATATATCCTTCATTAGGTGAGTATTCATAGCAACTCTTTATTTTAAACGATTTGGGGTGCAACATGTATCGTATTTCAAGTCCCTTACTCTATATTCTTTACTCAAACACTACATGCAAATTCTATGTTGTTATGTGTACTCTTGTATGTGGACTTATGTCTTTATTTAGGTATGGTTATGATCAAGCTCATTCTCATATTCGCACTCGCGTGACATTAGTTGTAAAAGGCCGGGGTTAGGGTGATAGATCTATTGGCTTGACATGCTCACTTGGCCTGCCTCGCGTGGCGCCTTGTGATTGGAAACCTTCTTGTCAGGGTTGGCTCATGCACCCCTATTTGCTTTATATCATTATGGTTTATCATACTCGATCGCAATTAACTCATTGTCTCTATGTAGTACACTAAACCTATGTTTACTCACCAACTATTCGTATTTGACCCTTATTTTATACATGTTGCAGGTTATGTTGTTTGATGATATTTAGCGTCGTTGATGACACGATAGGATCGCATGCGGACTTAGTATGACCTAATTAGTTAAGTTAATTTGTCTTGCTTTGTTGAATTATATTTTGTATTGTATTTTATTGAATATCTATGTTATATGAAATGGGTTGATTAAGAATACCGCAACATTAAATAGTGTTGTGTACATCTGGACAATTATCGTGCCCCAACATCTTCCGCCTTCGGTTGGGGTGTGACATCGACGAGGGGGGAGGGGGTGAGGTGAGGGTGGTCTTGTGGTGAAGGGGGGGGGGGGTGGTGATTGGGTTGATAGAATAGTGATGGGGATGGTGATGTAAGTGATTGGTAGGGTGGTGATGAGAGAGGTGGTGGGGCCTGTAAGTGGTGGCAACCGTGAGGTATCGATGGTCGGTGGTGGTGGTTGCGGTGGACGGGGTGGTGGTTTGCATGGGGTGCCCATGCAATGGTGACTGGTTCGAGGAGGTCGGGTCGGGTTGGCACGGGTCGGATACGACGAGTGAAAACGGATACGAGTCTTGATTAAAATGGTTTGATCGCGAACAATGATTAGTGATAAATTAGAGACACGATGGTAACGGATGCAACAGATAATATGTTATGCGATAATTACTGTTTTGGCTAAAAATTAAAAGGCTGGATTTAGTAACCAAATTAGTTTGTGAGGTATGGTGCCTTGGATGTTTAGGTTATGAAATTAGATTTAGTTGTCAAAATTCAAGGTTTGAATAGGCTAAATGGAAACACAAATAATAACTTCCCTGGATGCAACTAAGAACACCGAGATTTGTAAGGGGGGAAAACCCTTAACCCTTGGATGCCACCAAAGGCCGCTGGCATAAAAAACCCCTTGGTAACGATAACACACGTTGCCCGTTTATTCCCACGTAAAATAATTTGACTACAAGTGTTTGTGACTTGTTTGCTAAGTGGTAGTGTGAGTACAGGTGATCGAGAGTGTGTAAAATGAAACCTATGCCGCGTTTAAATACATAGATGTGCCTAACTAATATTCCGAGATTCTAGGGATCTCCCTTCCAACGACTTATGGCCGTCATTTGACCGAGTTTGGTGGCGGGTCTCCTTTTCCACATGTGCTTCTGACTTTGACTGGGTCTACATGACCGTTATCCATCTTCTCGTTCCTGTCTTAATCACACAAAGTCAAAGAGAAAGATTAGTAACACTGCCCTAGCATGCATGGTATCCGTGCATGCTGGGATTAAGTAGATAGATAAATTCAGAGTACATTACATCCTGGGATAGTAATCAAGTAAAACATAAGTAGAAATACTGGGTTAGGTTACCGAAAGCGTAGTCCATGTATGCTTGACATCTAGGGGTCTTAAGCTGTCGGAGGTTATTAGTAAAATTCAAGGTCAGAATTCATGGTATAACAATTGCCCCCAAAATTCGCAGCTTGTAGATAAGATTTACAGTTGTGAATTTTCAAACCAAGATGAGTCATCATTTTCGTTTTAATCTCGTCCGTAGAAATTGCTTTTTCGGTTTCAATCTCATCCTTTAACGTCCTCTCAACCCTGTAGCTTCTTTCGCCCATAAATACCCCAACACTCGAGTATTTTACCTCACCCTAGTTGAGAATTGCGAGCACCGATCATCTCTTTCACCTATTCCGGCCAGGTAATTTTCTCTTCTCCGATCCCTATTTCGTTTCTCGAACCATGACCAAATGACGAGTCCGTCGAGAACCTACCGTCTCTCTTGCCGGGGTGGAAGACTTCCTTAATCAGAAATTCCTCCTCCATCCCGAACAAGAAAAGTGTACTTGCACTAACAATGAAATCGCATTGGTGAAAGATTCTGGTCTACTGCCTGCTTCTGCTATTATTAGGGCTTTCGACCCTAGGTTGAGGTCGGACTTCGCCTCTCCAACCTGGGTCTGCTTTCCGTTCACCCCGTTCAGTATGGGTTTATCCTTCGCCTTTTCCGGTCTTGTTGCCGAATTCTTTGAGGCCACAGGCCTCTCATATGCCCAAACCCTTCCTGTTGTGTGTCGCATCCTAGGAACCCTGGATCGTCTGAACAGCTCCTTTGAACACCTGATCGGCCTGCCAGAGATAGCCCTGGCTTACGAACTGAAATCCCATGGTTCTAGCCTTTTCTTGTTTAAGTCCCTTTCGAAGGACATGCAACTCGTCCCTAACGCTACCCAACACGGTGAATGGAAGGGTAAATTATTTTTGTTGAGCGTTCCAGCATTCCACGTGGTCATCAGCTTCCACAAGCTTGGGTTGTAGAGGGTAGGCATACCTGCATTAGATGTTAGGGTTTTTTTATGTGAAACTATATGATCTGACCTTGAATGTTGTTCTTTGCAGGGAAGAGTTTGGGGGAGATCAGTCCTGAAGAGGAGGACACAGAGAGTAACTTGCAGAAGTTCCTGGATATCCCCGAGTTTGAACGTGCATTCAAAGCAGTAGAGCATCAAGCCCTTTCTCAACCTACCGTCAGCATGTCGAGTTGTAAGTTACCCTGTATTTTGTTAGTTTTTTTGCATACCTGATTCACTGACATCCTGGGTTATGTTCTTTTTTGAATTTGCCCCTACATACGATATTGACGACCTTGAGGCCGCCTTCTCCTCTGGGCTAGCTGACGATCAGGACCTGATGATATTGAGCACCGTCAAGGCTGAGCCTACCCATCATCCTCAGCCACTACTTCCAGGGCCTCCGGATTGAAAAGAAAGACCCGAGGATCTAGCACTGCTACTGCTCAACATCCCCTGGCCGAGCTGTCTCCCCAGGATATTGTTCAGCATGCTGAGCTTGTCACCCATCAGGTAACCCTTGGTTGTTCCTGTTTTACATGCATTTCATAGTTAGATATGGAGTCAATTTTTAACATGTGTTTACCTTTTTGTAGGCCAATTCTCACCTCGTGGAGCTACTCGAGGCCGCCGAGAGGCGCGCCGCTGAGGCTGACACTCTGAAATCCAGGGTCGCTCAGGCCAACAAGGAAGCATCCAAGGCTAAATCCCAGCATGACAAGGTTCAGAAGCTGCTGCTTGATAATGAGAAGAAGGCAGTTGAGGCCCGGAACCAGCATGAGATAGCCCTCAAGGAATATGTGGAGACATCTAAGAAATCGACTATGATCTCGGTTCTACAAACTAAGTTAAGGATGGCCAAGGAGGCGAAGGATGCGGGTCACGTCAATGCCAACTAGACTGTGCCACTGTGGCTTAAACAGTTGCGTGCTCTGGGTGGTATTGCTCCCCAAGGGTACGAGGCTGTCGAGACCCAGGGTGCCAAGATGATCCTGCCTGTTGGTGCATCCGGATCTGGTACTAGAGAGGAGCAGCCATGGCTGAGGATGCTGGGGGTGAGAAGGATGCTGGTAAGGAAGCCGTGAAGGAAGGAGGTGAAAGCGCTGAGGATGCAGCAGCCGTGGATACTGTTCAATAATCCACGGTCTTTTATCTCTTTCCTTGTTTATTGTGAAACTTTTTTAAACAATGTCTTTTGTATGGTTGCCGAAGGTTTGATTCCCGGTGTTACAATGTTCCACCCACGAGCTAGGTTCCCGTGGTCTTAACTCTGAACCACCCTGAGGTGGTTGGACATTTTGGACCAACCAAGGGGTGATTCCCTTTATATATATAACTGCCTTTTGAACTATGTACTTGTGTGTTATTTTGTCTTGTCTTGCACAAAAAAAATATGTGAGTCTAATAAATATGCTAAGGAAATAGCTCATACCTCCTACATCCTGGGATAGACCCTGAATGCAAAACTCCTTCTCGTGCAAGTATCCCATCCTTAGCGCAATCATGCTTTGGAATGTCAAATAACAACTTATCCGATATCGAAACCCTAGGATTTGGCATCGCCATGCCATCCTAGGTTGTAATTACTTAGACAAATCCTGCATGCAGTAGGAATAAATTTTATTACATGAGATCAAACCCAAAAATCCTGGGATTAAACCCAATCATATCGGGGTCAAGCCCAAACGTACTAGGGCCAA
The DNA here is from genome assembly GCA_039602395.1 of Deinandra increscens subsp. villosa. Classification (NCBI taxonomy): domain Eukaryota; kingdom Viridiplantae; phylum Streptophyta; class Magnoliopsida; order Asterales; family Asteraceae; genus Deinandra; species Deinandra increscens. The sequence goes on along the minus strand of JBCNJP010006819.1, from coordinate 28,952 downwards.
ACCCAAGCATACTGGGGTCAAGCCTAAACATACTTGGGTTAAGCCCAAACATATTGGGGTCAAGCCCAAACATACTGGGGTCAAGCTCAAACATACTAGGGTCAAGCCCAAACATACTGGGGTTAAATCCGATGCCGATCCGGCGAACTGGGGTCATGCCCGGTGCTGTACTGGCGAATTCTAGGGTCCACCTCGAGCCAAACCGACGAACTAGGGTATTGCCTCGTGTGTCTTGGTTGGTGTGAAAACACCAAAAACCTTAAGGAACCCCCATATGTCCATAGACCATGAGGTTGTCGCCCATGCTGTCAACACAAGTCGATCCCATAATCCTGGGTCCAATATCTGGGTTAACGTGTGCTACAGGCGGGGGTCGTGCGCTACAGGCGATTACCCAAATGTAGGACATGTGATATCCTCTCAAACCTTAGAAGGTATACTAGATACCTTGAACGGAGGAAAGATGACCAGTCTCTAACTTAGGAGAAATACATCCCTGGCTTCATGCATCCAGGGTCAGTTATCTGTTCTCATCCAAAAGTCTTAACCAAAAGAGTTAATGATTTTTATAGAAAATGACAAAAAATGAGTAAAGAAAATAAGAATAAAACAGAAGTATGAATAATGTAAGAGAAATACCTTGATCGATTTTTCAGTTAGGAGACATACCTGAGATGCAACATCATGGGGTACTATACTTACATAAGATAGGCCTTCAAATGAATCGTTTTCCATGGTCTTGGTAATAATTCACCTTCCATGTTAGCAAGCCAGTATGCCCCCTTACATGCCTCTGAGTCAATCAAGTATGGACCTTCCCATTTAGGGGCTAACTTACCATCCCCTGGATTCGTCATGTTCTGAAATGCTTTCCTTAGAACCAAGTCCCCTACCTTGAATCTTTGGATCCTTACATGTTTGTTGTAGGTTTTCAAGATTCTTTGTTGATAAGCGGCCATTCTCCAAGCATCTTGTTCTCGTAGCTCATCCACGGTATCAAGGTCGTCAGCCAGGGATTCGTTATTTGCATCCTGGGTTTGACTGATAACCATGAATGTCGGGACCACCATTTCTGTTGGAATGATTGCCTCTGTACCAAAGACAGAGGAAAATGGAGTCTGGCCTATATCATTCTTGGATGTATTCCTATCAGCCCACAAAGCTAATGGTAGTTCTTCTGCCCATTTTCACTTCTTCTCCTTGAGCCTTTTCTTCAAATTGTTGATAATGATCTTATTACTAGACTCTGCTTGGCCATTAGCCTGAGGATGCACTGGTGTAGAAGTTATCATTTTTATCCCCCAACTCTCACAGAATCCAGTAGTCCTCTTGCCAATGAATTGAGATCCATTGTCAGACACTATTTCGGAGGGTATACCAAATCTTGTTATGATGTTCCTCTTGATAAATGAAATGACTTATTTCTCTCTTACTTGGACGTATGCCTCGACTTCTATCCATTTTGAGAAATAATCAGTCATTGCTAACATGAAGACTTACCTCCTGGCACCATGGGTAGCTTTCCCATGATGTCCATTCCCCACTTCATAAAGGGCCAGGATGTAGGGATATGATACAAGGGTTCAGCAGGTTGATGAGGAACATTTGCATGTCTCTGGAAAGCATCACATTTGAAGGCCAAAGTCCTGGGAATTTTTTCTCAAGGATGGCCAAAAGTAGTTTGTTCTCAGGATTTTAGACATTAGGGACCTGCCCCCTCTATGATTTCCACAGTCACCTTCGTGGATGTCTTTCAGTACTTCCTGAGCTTCGTCATCTTCCAAGCATCTTAACTATGTTCCTATAACGAATTTTTATATAATTTTCCTCTTATAAGAACGTACCTCGCCATTCTGATTCTGAATGCTCTAGTATCCTTTTCCTCTTTTGGGATGGGACCATTTTGTAGATGGTCTACAATAGGTGTGGTCCAGGACGACGGGTTATCCTAAGAATTAGGATCTTGTGCATCCTAGGTATCGGATGCCAAGACCCTGCCCCCAGGGTCCGTATCTTCTGAGTCTTCCTGTTGGTTGATTGTTGGACTTAATATGTGGATTATGGGGATGTGTGTATCCTCCATTGCCTTTAATGCTAACCCTAGATTTGCTAGTGCATCTGCCTCAGCATTCTCCTCCTTGGGTACTTGCAGTATGTTAAAAGTTTGAAAAATCCTAGGATATAGCTCTCACAATTTCTAGGTACTTGGCCAGTTTCTCCCCTTTCACTGCATAAGATCCATTATATTGATTAGTTAAAAGTAGGGAGTCAACATATACCTGGATGCTCTGGATCCCAAGATGCAAGGCTAATTGTAAACCAGCAATCAGGACTTTATACTCCGCTTCGTTGTTGGTTGTTTGGAATTCACACCTAACAGCCTGGGGTATCATGTCCCCCTACGGCGATTTCAGTATGAGTCCAAGGCCTGTCCCTCTGTCGTTGTATGCCCCATCCGTAAATAGGGTCTAACATCCTGAGAATTCTTTTTCCTGCAAGGTCTGGAATTCTTGATCTGCTTCATTCTGGATGTCACTACTGAAATCAGCCACAAAGTCTGCTAAAGCTTGTGAAATCATGGTTGTTCTCACTTCATAAACCAGGTTGTAAGCACTCAGCTTCAGAGACCATTTTGCCATTCTCCCTGACATCTCAGGTTTTCTCAAAACAAACTTTATAAGGTAGTTAGTTTTCACATGTATAGTATGAGTCTCAAAATAATGTCTAAGTTTAGTAGAAGCCATACTTAGGGCTAGTATAAGTTTTTTCAAATGTAATTAATACCTCGATTCAGCATCAAGAAGACTCTTACTTACGTAATACACTAGGTGTTGTTGACCCTCTGCATCCTTGGTTAGGACTGCACTTACCGTATTCCTTGAAACTGCAAGGTACAATGATAAAGGCTCCCCTGGATTCGGCTTCATCAAGAGTGGTGCCGAGGATAGGTACGCTTTCAGATCCTGCAAGGCTTGTTCATGCTGGGACGTCCATTCGAATTTCTTGTTTTTCCTCAGGATGTCATAGAAATCTCGGCATCTTTCTGAGGATTTGGAGATAAACCTATTCAGGGCTGCAACCCGGCCTGTCAGCCTTTGTACATCCTTGGTTGATTCGGGTGACTTGAGGTTCATGATTGCACGAATTTGTTCTGGACTGGCTTCGATTCCTCTTTTGGTCACCATGTAATCCAGGAATTTGCCAGCACCCACTCCAAAATGACACTTCTCTGGATTCAGCTTCATATTGTACTTGTCTATGATGTCAAAAGATTCTTTAACATCCTGGACATGAGTGCTGACATTCAGGGACTTTACCACCATATCGTCTATATACACCTCCATAGTTTCTCCCAGCTTTTCTTTGAACATCATATTCACCAATCTTTGATAGGTTGCCCCTGCATTTTTCAATCCAAAGGGCATAACAATATAGCAGTAAATATATGTGGGTGTAATGAACGCCGTATCCTCCCGGTCGTTCGGCTCCATCTGAATCTATTGAAATCCTGAGGTGGCATCCATAATTGTTAACATTTCATGACCTGCTGTTGCATCTACCATGGAGTTAATGTGTGGCAAGGGAAAAGGGTCTTTAGGTCATGCACGCTTCAGGTCTGTATAATCCACACAGACCCTCCATTTTCCATTTTTCTTCTCCACTACTACCACGTTGGTCAACCATCATGGGATCTTGACTTCCCTGATTCATTTTGTTTTTTAATATACGGTCCACCTCCTCTTGGATTATCACATACTTCTCAGGAGCATACTTTCTTCTCTTTTGATTCACGGGCCTGTAAGAGGGATTAATACCAAGTTTATGGGTTACAACATCTTTGGATATACCTGTCATGTCCTCGGTATTCCATGCAAATGTTGACATTCTGGATCTGAGGAATTCCACCGACTCTTTTACAATAAGGTCAGGGATGTTGGTGCCAATAGACACTTTCCTCCCTGGATGCAAGGGACCCAAGACTATTTGTTTGACATCCTGCTCCCTTGCCTCTAGGTCATCCCTGGCCTTCTTCTTTAATTGCTATCCTTGATGAGCTTTCGCTGAGATGTTCATAGATGATGTGTAGCAGTCTTTCACCTCCTGTTGATCGCTGTGGATGGTGACCACCCCCCAGGGTGTTGGCAACTTTACGCACTGATGGTATGTCGAGGGGACCGCTTTCATATCATGAATCTAGGGTCTGCCCAGGATGATGTTATACCCAGACGGAGCATCCATGACACAAAAGCGTTGCATCGAGTTCACCCCCTCAACATAAACCGGAAGTTTTACTTCTCCCAAGGTGTTCTTCGTTTCGCCACTAAAACCTACGAGGACCGTGGACTTCGCATTATCTTCAACCTGGGGTATCCCCATCTTTGTCAATGTTTCTAGCTGAATGATGTTGACAGAACTGCCCCCGTCAATCAGGATCCTCTTCACGAAATGGTTGGCTATGTAGAGCGTGATTACAAGCCCATCATGATGAGGGTCCATGACGTTGCACCTGTCATCCTCACTAAAGGTTACGTCCTTCACATCTGCTTGTACTGAGGCTTTGACTGACTTCCTAGGTACGTCTGACTTGGTCTCCCTTGCGTGCCTCTTAGCTACAGAATAAGAAGTACCACATATATCAGATCCACCAGAAATAAAATAAATTACCTTTGCATCCGGGGAAGGTGATGCTGCCCGATCAGGGTGTCCGCACGATCTGTCTGCATCCTGGGTTTGGTCAGCACCCCTGGATTTTGCAGGCTGGTCAGTGCCCTTGGATTTATCTTTCTTTCTCCCCAGGAGCTCCATCAAGAAGCCTTTGCTCAACAGATAACTGATCTCTTTGCGCATAGCTATGCAATCCTCGGTCACATGGCCAAAGTCTTCATGGTACGCACACCATTTGGACTTATCCTTCCAGGATGCTTGTTTATCCGTCTTCCTGGGCCACCTCGCTTTGTACCCCAAGTCCTGCATAGCATTAATCACACCTACAACATTAGTAGCTAAACAAAACTCATTAAAAGTAGGATACTCTTCATCATCCTCGTCTTCACCCTGATCGACCCTGTTAACCCTTGGATTATCGCGTTTGGAATAGGGTTTAGGCCTCTGGGACCCTGTAAAGATCACTTGTCAGTTTTTCGAAACTGCGACTACAAGAGAACTGGTTATTGAATAAGTTAATTAAATGAGAAAAAAATGTGATAGAAAAGGGTGGAACACTCAGCAACCATTTCAAGGCTGAGCATGTGAGTGTTGACCCGAAACCTTTACATAGGCATGCCTCCTTGATTTCAGGGGGCATGTAGATCACCTCCATCCTCTCCATATACTGAGCCACATGTTCTTCCGGATCAGTTGTGCCATCGTACAGTTTCATACTGGGAGTCTGGAACCTCTTGGGTATTTCCACGTCACATATTGGGAATCAAACCTTGAAAGTCGATGACTCGATGGTGCTACTTCAGGGATAGGTTGGACCACTCCAGGGACACTCGAGATCATCTCTTTCAATTTTTTGAGCTCCCTGGCCACTGCTGGGCTAAGACCTGCGTCCTACACAGATTCATTAGTACGAGCATCAAGATTAGAGGTTCCGAGGATGTTACCAGTATCCTGGGTAGCAGTGCCCCCAGGATTCGCGGCAGATTCCCTGAATGTAGACACCCTGGGTCTGTCAGCCAAGGTAGTATAAGCAGTAGCAAATGCAGGCCTTGGATCTATGACTTGAATGTCATCTGCTAGACTAGATCCACTCCCAGGACTGTTGTATTGTAGCCTTCTGGCCTAGATAGGAGACACGGGTGTATGATCCACCCTGTTCATTTCTGACCTCAACCTGGCTACCTCTCCAAACATATCCTGATTCACTTTCTGCTGTTGCTCCATGTACTGCTGCACCTTTGTGAATATGGTGAGGAGCTCATCATTGGAGACCAATACTGGGATTTCTCCGCCACGTCCCGATCCTGTGACACCCTGATTGACAGCCCTGCTAGTGTTGCGGTTCACGGTAGTCGTTGTTGATGTGGTAACCCGTGGCGGTGGAGGAGGAAGGATAGTGCTGGTTGTAGTAGAAGTGCTCGCAGGGGTAGTCGCATTCGAGGTACTTGGTTGTGTTGCCATTTTTTGATAGATTTTTGTAAAAATCAAGTTAAAAATAAATCTAACAAGAGTTTGGAAAAATATTGACACCAATTGCACCACGGTGGGCGCCAAATTGTTTTGGCTAAAAATTATAAGGCTAAATTTAGTAACCAAATTAGTTTATGAGATATGGTGCCTTGGATGTTTAGGTTATGAAATTAGATTTACTTGTCAAAATTCAAGGTTTGAATAGGCTAAATGGAAACACAAATAATAACTTCCCTGGATGCAACTAAGAACACCGAGATCTATAAGGGGGAAAAGCCCTTAACTTGGATGTCTCCAAAGGCCGCCGGCATTAAAAACCCCTTGGCAATGATAACACACGTTGCCCATTTATTCCCACGTAAAATAATTTGACTACTAGTGTTTGTGGCTTGTTTGCTAAGTGGTAGTGTGAGTACAGGTGATCGAGAGTGTGTAAAATGAAACCTATGCCGCGTTTAAATACATAGATGTGCCTAACTAATATTCTGAGATTCTAGGGATCTCCCTTCCAACGACTTATGGCCATTATTTGACCGAGCATGGTGGCGGGTCTCCTTTTCCACACGTGCTTCTAACTTTGACTGGGTCTACATGACCGTTATCCATCTTCTCGTTCCTGGCTTAATCACACAGAGTCAAAGAGAAAGATTAGTAACGCTGCCCTAGCATGTAGGGTATCCGTGCATGCTGGGATTAAGTAGATAGATCAATTCAGAGTACATTACATCCTGGGATAGTAATCAAGTAAAGCATAAGTAGAAATCCTGGGTTAGGTTACCGAAAGCGCAATCCCTGTATGCTTGACATGCAGGGGTCTTAAGCTGTCGGAGGTTATTAGTAAAATTCGGCAGACAGGGTATAACAATTACTAAAATATTAAACGTTTGCTTTGACGGGTTTGTACGTAAATAAATACTACGAAGATGACGAAATTGAATAATAAAATATTATTTTTATTATTAAAGGTATATTAATAATGTATGTATTAATTCACAAATAATGGCGAACGGTTATCGTTTTTATTGCGGGTCACGTCAAGACTAACGATGGTTGGCATAATGCGTTATCTAAGTTAATAAAACTAGAATTTATGCACAATTACCACTTAAATAAGCAGTTTACTTTATGATTATCATTAAAAACTTACCGGTTGTCATAGACACAACCTACTTTCATCAGCTAATCTTGACCATAGTGTTTTGGTCAAAAATTATTAAGGAAAATTAAGTAACCAAATCTGTTTGTGAGGTATGGTGCCTTGGATGAATAGTATGTAAAACTAAATTCGTTGGTTAAAATCCAAGGTTTAAATAAGATGAATATAAACACAAGCAATACCCTCCCTGGATGCAACTATGAATAACGAGATTTGAAAGGGGGAAAAATCCTTAATCGTTGAATGTCTTCAAGGATTGCCGGCATAAAAACCCCTTCGGCAACGAATAACACACGTTGCCTGTTTATTGCCAAGTCAAATATTCTGAGTACAAGTGTTTGCGGCTTGTTTGCTAGGTGGTAGTGTGAATACAAGTGATCGATGGAGTGAAGAAATAAACCCTATGTCGCGTTTAAGTATATCAAAAAGCCTAACTATATTTTCCGAGAATCTAGGGATCTCCCTCCAACGGCTTCTGTTCGTTATTAACCGAGTCGTCGGAGAGTCTTCCACTCTGCACGTGTTTACAATCTTGACCAAGTCTTCTTGACCATTATTCAATCTTTCGTACCTGACTATAGATCAAACAAAGTCAAGAACAAGTAGTTAGTAAAGCTGCCCTAGCATGCTGGGTAACCATACATGCTGGGTCAAGATAATATAAATATATAGTCCCTGGATATACGATATCCTGGGGTATCATGAATCAGAAATCCAGGGTACCGATAAGCCATATCCACAGTTCATGGTTGTCCGACATCCAAGGGTCCAAACCTGTCAAGAATGTTAGTAAATTTTTAGTGCGAAATCCAGGGTATAACAATTGCCCCCAAATTCGCAGCTAGTGGATAGAATTTCACAGCTGTGAATTTTTGAATTTTGATGACTCATCCTAGCTAGATCAATCAAGTCCGCTTATTTAGGAGTGGATGCTCCACGATCATCACCAATGTCCTTTCACCCCTGTAACTTCTAGCCATTAAATACCCCTCTCTCTCATCGGTTTTACCCACTTCTACCAGAGAGAAAAGTGATCATCGCTCCCACCGCTCCTACTGCATTTTCCGATCAGGTACACCCTTCCTTCTAGTTTTGAATTTCCTAGCCCGACGATGACTAAGAAACGTATTCGTTCTGAGTCTGAGGCTATCCTTACGGAAATCAAAGATTTCTTTGATCAACGATACCTCCAAAACCCTGAATCGGAGACATGCAGCTTCAATGAAGCTGACATTGTCACTCTTAAGGCATCTGGACTACTACTTGCTTCAGCCGAAATCCGACCATTCGACCCTAGGTTGAGATCGGATTTTGCGTCCCGTACCTGGGTTTGTTTTCCGGCTGCCCCTTTCAGTATCGGACTCTCCTACCCCTTTTCCGGCTTAGTCGCCGAGTTTTTCGAAGCCTCTGGTCTTTCTTATGCCCAAACTCTTCCCATGGTTTGGCGCATCCTGGGTACCCTTGATGGTCTTAACCACTCTTACGAACACCTGATCGGTCTGCCTGAGTTAGCCCAAGTCTATGAGATGAGATCCCATGTCTCAAACCGTTTTCGGTTCAAATCCCTCACCAAAGACCTGCAACTAATATCCGGTGTCACTCAGCGAGAAGAATGGCGAGGCCGGTTCTTTTTTGTAAAGCGATCGAGTATTCCAGGGGGTCATCAGCTTCCTCATAGGTGGAGTGTTAAGGCTAGGAAGACCTGTCATAGAAATTTAGGGTTAAAGTATGTATTTATTAAGTCACTAACCTTGGATTTTTGTCTGTGCAGTGCCCAGCTTGTTAGAGATCGGTCCTGAGGAGCAGAATACCGAAGTCAATTTGGAGAAGTTTCTGAGCATCCCTGAATCTGAACGATCATTCCGTTTTGAGGAGATTTCCGCTGCATCATACCATATTCCCAGCAGGTCAAGCTGTAAGTACCCCTGGATTTTACTTGTTTGTTTTTATAAATATGTTTGATCTGACATTCAAGGTTTCTTTCTCAGCTACCGCTCCCAAGTTCGACCTGGATGATATAGACGTAACCCTGAGCTCTGGAACTGGTGCCGTGGACGACATAATGGTCCTTGGATCTACAAAGACTGAACCTACCCCCCTCACCAGGATTCCTCCACCCAGGGCCTCCGGGACCAAGAGAAAGACCCGAGGGTTAAGTGCTGCTGCCACTCCTGCTGCCCCCAGTTCCATCTCAGACCTCTCAGCCGTGGAGAGCGAATCCCTCATTCAACAGGTGACTCTTATCTGACCCTTAATGAGATTTTTTTCTTTATATCGACCCTGACCCTGGATTTCATTTCGTTTCAGTCCACTTCCCACATTCTGGATCTTTTGGCCGCCGCTGAGAAGCGAGCGGCTGATGCCTAGGCCCTGGCCAAGGCAAAGATCGCCCAGGCCAACAAGGAGACTACCAAGGCCAAGCTCCTGCACGACAAAGCTGTGAAGCTCATTGAGGAGAACGAGAAGAAGGCAGTACGGGCGAGGGAGGAACACCAGGCTGCCATGGCTGACGTTGTCAAAACAACCAAGGTTTCGGCCATGGTATCCCTGCTGCAGTCCAGGCTCAAAATGGTGAAGGAGGCCATGGATCTAAATCTTGTGAACCCAAAGTGGAACCACCGTCTGTGGCTGAACAAGCTACAAGAGCTGGGAGGTACTATCCCTGAGGGTTTTGAAGAGACCCAGGATGCTGGGGTGCTCCGCCTTGGTTGCAGCTGGTGGTGGCAGCAAAATGGAGGTGGATCAAGTCAAGACCCAGGGTGCTGAGGGCTAGGATGATGCAGGCAAGGAGGGAGCTGGTGAAGAAGAAGCCAAGGAGAAGGATGTAGGGGCTGCTGATGCAGCAGCCACGGGTACTATTCGATAGCCCATGGTCCTTTATCTTTCTCTTATTTTTTATGAAGCTTTTTTAAAACAAATTTTGTGTTGGTTTTTCGGAGATTTGATTCCCGGTGTTACAATGCTCCACCCACAGGTTTGGTACCTGTGGTTTCGACTTTAAGCCACCCTGAGGTGGTTGGACACTTTGCTCCAACCAAGGGGTGGTTACCTCTAATATAAATATTTTCTTTTGAACTACATGTCTACATAATATCTTTAACTTTTTTGCACAAATGAACACATAAATATGATAAGAATGTTAAAATAATCCATACCTTTTACATCCTGGGATAGACCCTGAATGCGAAACTCTTTCTTCTGCAAACAAATGATTTCTTTTGTCTTTGATGTAATTCCGCCTCTGAATGCTCAGTAACAACCTAAGTTGTTGCTTAACCGATATCGAAATCCTAGGATTTGGCATTGTCATGCCATCCTAGCCCAAAAATCCTGGGTCAAGCCCAAAAATCCTGGGGTCAAGCCCATAAATCCTGGGGTGAAGCCCATAAATCCTGGGGTCAAGCCTTAAAATCCTGGGTTTAAACTCGGTGCCGATCCGACGAACTGGGGTCATGCCCGATGCTGTACTGGCGAATTCTAGGGTCCACCTCGAGCCGAACCGGCGAACTAGGGTATTGCCTCGTGTGTCTTATGTTGGTGTGAAAACACCAAAAACCTTAAGGAACCCCCATATGTCCATAAATCATGAGGTTGTCGCCCATGCTATCAACACAGGTCGATCCCATAATCCTGGGTCCAATATGTGGGTTAATGTGCGCTACAGGCGGGGGTCGTGCACTACAGGCGATTACCCAAACGTAGGAGAGGTGATATCCTCTCAAACCTTAGAAGGTATACTAGATACCTTAAACGTAGGTGTTGGTACCAGATTTTAGGAGATATTGAGCAGCTCGCATCAGCTCGCAAGCACTTCGCTGTAAGGATCCTGAACTATATTTCTTGACTAACTATTGCTTTTCCCCTTTTGTTTGTTATTTGCAGGTTAATTCCAACATGGATCACGTGTCCTAAAGACCCGGTCAGCTAACATAAACGTGGACTAAGTGGACTTCAAACGGCTAAGTGGGAGACGTGGAGTTAGTTGCTAGTTTTTAGGAGATATTGTTGCGATGTAATCTCTTTATATTGAGCTTTAGGCTTGAACACAACACACGGGACTTGCTATCAAAACTCTCTGTAACACGTAGAATACGAGCTCATTTCATTTGTACTTGAACACTTTTCGATTATATAAAAGTTTCAGGCAGCAGGCACTTTAAGCCGGCTCCCGAGGTTTTTTGCTAGGCTCCTTGAGGATACTCAAGGATTCCTGGATTTTCCCTCGTTACATCCTCGCGTCAATCTCCAAATTTACATTTTCATCTCTATTTAAATCAAACACTCTACCTCACTTACAAAGTTTGATCAACTAATTGCTTAGGCAGTTTTTGACCAAAACAATTTGGCGCCCACCGTGGGGCAAACGGTGTTTGAATTCGATTAAGAGCCTTGATCTTCTTCCCATAACTGATTCTTGAAAATGTCGAGTCAACCAAAGTTTACCTCAAAATCTATTTCATCCTCTAAGCCAACTGTTAGCACTGGTCTCCCCCCAATGATGAAGAAAGTGACCGACGCCGACGCTAAAAGAGTGGAATATCCCACTTTTTCTGGGTCTCAAGGTACGTCCACTGACCCTGCTATTTCTAATAACGATCTGTATGTTTTGATCAGGCAGATGAAGACTCATGTGGATGAACAAGCCAAAACCAACGAGAAAATGATGAAGGAGATCATGGAATTGAAGAAATCGAAGAAACCAGTAGAGGAAATCAGCCCTTTGATGCCAAAATCATTCGGTTTTGACTCTCCGGAAATCTCGCAGCAGCCGAAACAGGAAGCAAATCCCTCTACTGCTCCAAAGTCAGGTATTGCAACAGCTACTACTGCAGGATTCTCAGGCTCTCAGCATCAGAAGACTTCCAGGGTGATAGATCTAGAATACTCTGGATTCTACTCTGAGCAGCCCCCAGAATCTTACTACAGAGGATATGGAAGTCAGCAACCGCCGAGATGCTCGAGCCAGCAACCAGCCAGGTTTTTAAGCCAGCAGGTGCCGAGAGTCTCGGTACAACAACCTATACCTCAACCGCAGCGGTTTACAATGCCAAACCTTCAAGAGCCTTGGACTCAGCAGTCAGCGGCACCTACTACTCAGATGCTACGGGGATCTTCATCTCAACCATTCCAGCAATATCCGAGCCGCTTCCGAGCTGCTCAAGACCCCCAAGGATCCTTATTCTTTAACCCTACTGTCTCTGCATGCATTTTCCCAAGTTCATCTCAGGAGATGCATGAGGGTGACTTCATCCCCATGCAAGTGGGAACCACAACTGAGCCGACTATCCTTAGAGATGCTGAATGTGGACCCCAGATCCATCTTCAAACTTCCAGGGCTGGTAACAACTTTGATAATTTTTATGTTAACCCTAACCAAGGAACTGTGCAGGATGCAGGTATCAACCCGACTATTGCTAGGGAACTTCAGAGGTTAAAGGACATGATCTCGAGTGTCCCTGGTGTTATTCGTCCAATTCCTGAAGTGCCAGCAGGCAACCACAGAGTTTCTAGGTTTGCATGGCCCATTTGTGACGTAGAGATACCAAAAAGATTTCAAACCCCCAACATTAAACTCTACGATGGGACCACGGATCCTGAGGAGCACGTGGCACAATACAGGGAACGAATGGAAATCCCCAACCTGGATATGGTAGCTGTTGTAGAAGCTTTCAAAATGGGAATTAGAGGGGATTCCCACTTTTATGATGACTTGGTTATGACCCCTTGCAGGAACCTTGATGAAGTCAGAACGAGGGCATTAAGGTTCATCAGATTGGAAGATAATAAGAAGGTCCAGAAAAGGGGTGATGAGTCACTAGGCAGAAGGACAGATTCTTCCGGAAAGCAACAACGAACCAAACCCTATTACAGGAATGATAATCCCAGGGTCAATGAAGTTGAAGATGAAGACGATGAAGAAGACTTACCAAAGGTACATGATTACTGTTTTTCGGTTGACATAAGTGGTTTGTTATGTGCCTTGCAGGATCTGGTGATAAAGCCAAGTGGCCAAGAAAATCAAAGAAACAAGAATCATGGAAAGATAAGTCTAAATGGTGTGCCTACCACGAAGACTTTGGGCACTTAACAGATGACTACATAGCCCTTCGGAAAGAAATCAGTTACCTGCTCAGCAAGGGGCATCTCAAAGAATTGTTTGGCAGGAAGAAGAGTAAAACTCAAGAAGCTGCTGAGCTGCCCAAAAGAGCACAGTCACCGCCAGCAAATGCTAAAGTGATCAACTTCATCTCAGAGGGATCTGACATTTGCGGAGCCTCTTTCTCATCAGCAAAGAGACACGCTAGGGAGGCCAAGATGGATCAAGGCAGTCAGCCAAAGAAGAACGCGATATTGACTTAAGACAAAGTCATTTCTTTTGACGAAACTGATAAGCTGGATATCCAGGATCCTCACCACGACAGTCTGGTAATTACATTATGTATTGCTAACCATTATGTTCGCAGGATCCTGATAGACAATGGCAGTTCAGTCAACATCATCCAATTAGACGTTCTCAAAAAGATGAGATCCTCGGTGTTAGTAGGATTCAGCGGAGAAACCAAGCATACGGTTGGAGACATCAGACTTCCTGTTTACATTGAAGGAGTCAACTCCATGCTGAAATTCTGCGTAATTGACTCCCTTCCTTGTTGCAATGTAATCTTGGGAAGGCCATGGATCCATGACATGAAAGCGGTTCCATCTACCTATCATCAATGTGTGAAGCTTCCCACACTTTGAGGAGTTGTAAGAATACTAAGTGATCAACAAGAAGCCAAGGTGTGACAACCCGTATATTCCAGGTTAACTTAATATTATATTAACGTGCAATTATCTGATTATCTATGTGCATTAGGCTTAATTTATTTATATTAGGTGAACTTACGTGCGAACATAGACAATTAGGTCAGACAACATTTACCCGTAGTGGAAATCGACTTAAAGTTCTGTGTTTATTCAAGCAAGAACTTCAATAATAAAAATATAAAATATTCGTTTTATCTTTACATAACATTACGTTACGTCGTAACGTGTTCAAAACAAGTCATTTATTCAAATGACGAATTCATTCCGTTCCAAAACAAAAGTCTACATTCATTAAACTCATTCATTTCATTCAAAACATTATTTCACCTCGACAAAAATAATCTTAACATTTGTTTAGATTCAAACGTCAATTTCGAAACTATTATGTTGTGTCCGACGTAATCCAAACATAACGTTCATTCGAACAACAATTCATTTCACACAATAATTAGTTTTATTCCTAAAACTATTTCAATCCAAACTATATTACATTTTCACCAAAACTTCAAACACCAAACGCTCATGACGAGCGAAGTTGTTATTTCTAAACGATAGTACATCGCCAGTGCATAATCAAACAACGAACAATCAAGACTGTGACATTCCCGTTCATTCAAAATTAAACACGACGCTTATTCATTTTTTTTATTGATTTATATTTATATAAATCATCCGTTCTCGAGCCAAAAACCGACTGTTCACTCGTTTATCCTTTTGACTCAAAAAAAGTGTTGTTGGATCGACCCGGACTCAACCCGACCCGACCCGAGACCCGGTTCAGCCCATAGAGCCCAATGGGCCTCTTGGCCCAATTCCTTTTCTTTTCTTCCTTCTGGCCCGTGAGCACTTGGCCCATTCTTTTTTTCAACTGGGCCGCAGCCCAATTTCCTTCCCTCTTTCTTTCCTATTTCGGTTGGGCCGAAGCCCATTTGTTTCTTTTCTTTTTCTTTGGGCCGAGCCCGGTTCCGATTCTTTTCTTGGTTTCAAATCGGGCCGAAACCCGATTTCGTCCCTTCTTTCTTTATCGGTGCCGAGTTCGATCCCCACTGCATTTATAATTTTTATTTTTATTTCGGTTCTTTAAACCCCAACCGGTCCGAGTTCACTTCTTAACCAAACCTCCAACAAGCATTTAGTGGAACCAAATTTATTCAAACTATTAGTTAGTTCTAAAACCAAGACCACATGTCTAAAAACTCTTGTTCCCTAGATCCTTCTTACTACCCAATGTATAAACATATTATCCAAGTTCTTGTTGGCTAGATATCCAACCAAATTGTCCCCCCATCTTTTTTCCTTCTTTCTCTCGGTTTAGCAACCACCGCCACCATCACCTTCATTCTTCATCCTTTCACTTTTCTTTCAAGTTTCTAAGTAACCCTTAGACAAGGTAATCACTTCCTACTCTCTTTTGCTTCATTTTTCTTTAATTCCTTTCACTTATTCTTTCAAAGGAATCCATCCTAATTTTCTTTTTCTTTCATCAAACACTTGGTGTTCATCATTTCCTTCACTACTTTTCTTCTAAAATTCAAGATCAAGGTTGGGTTTGGAGCTTAATCGGAAGCTTAGTTCAACAACCCATTATCGTCATTACCGATCCGGAAAACTCTAAGTGAGGAGACTACCTTCCTTAGTTTACTTTTTTCTATAAATCTTTTATATTTACATGTCACATGTCATGTTCATGATAAGTCTTGATTTGGTTTACTTGCTAACAAACATGGATGTTAGTATGGTGATGTACTCATGATAGAAACTAGTTCATGTTAAATTTGATTATTTGACTAAAAATAAAACATAACTTGTATGTTTGTTAAAAAGTGCCACTTTAGTGACCAAGTTTGGACAACTACTATTTCTTGTATGTTATAGATAATTTGGAACACTTAACTTGGTGTAAAATATGTATACAAAATGTCAAAAATCAGATTTCATGAAAAATATATGTTTTGTAAAAACTGATCAGAGATGACACACTTTCTGCGTGTCATAAAACTGCTGTCACCTGGAAAACACATGAAGTATGGACACTGATAAGAGATGACACACATATTTTGCGTGTCATAAAACTGCTGTCACTTAGAAAAATATACATTTTTCCAAATCTTTCAAACACTTATAGTTTTGACTCCAAAACTGAACCCAAAGTTATTTAAGGATGATTTTGAGCCCATAAAAGTGTTTATCAAAGATCCAACCATGAAACTCTAAAGAAATGTAAACATGGAATTTTTGTGATAAAAATACCATTTATTTTCATGAAAAAAATTAAGTATAAAGCCTTGTGACAAACTTGTGACTACTTAGGACTTGTGACGTATGATTAGGGCTGCCAAATATGTTTTTCAAAC
>JBCNJP010006818.1:0-11390 GCA_039602395.1 Deinandra increscens subsp. villosa | reverse complement strand
GGAGCATATTAATGGTGAGAAATTGATGTCAAACTCCATTGCAATGAATTCCGATGCTGCTACAGATGCGTTTATTGAGCCGAGTGAACTGAATCTCTTTAATGTCAACATCGATTATTCTCCTGACCTAATTCCTTCGTCAGGTACACATACTTTATTTGATGAGAATTCTTCTGCTAAGGGTGTTATTGATCCATCGATTATGAATATTCTTACGAACCCTTCGGATGATACGGAACTACGTATTTTTAATAAATTCCTTGCTGTTGAATTGCTTAAACGTAAAGGAGTCCGGGGTTCTGTTGAGAGTGATATAGATGAATCATTGAATAATGCTGGTGATGCTGATATGATAACTGAGGGTGGGAAAACGGAGTTGAAATCAGATTCTGGTGGTAATAATATTGAGCAATGTGAGGGAAATGAAGGTTTGGTTAAAATAAATGAGGTCTCTGTGGATGGTGATACTTCTAATGGGCAGAGTATTGAAGGGGATGGTTTGGGAAAGGTGGGTAAGAATAGTAGTCCTATGGAGACCAGTGTTATGGCTAAAGCTGGTACGTTGATATGTGTTGGTAACTCGGAGTTTCATGATAAGTATTCAAAATTGTTCATGAAACCGCATTCTAAAACAGTGAAGAGTTTTTTTCTGAAGCACAATCCTATTGTTAATAACATGACATCTAGCTTGAGGTTTATGTTCAAGAGGAAGGAGCTGGACAGATCTGAGATAATTGCTCAATCTGCTAAGATTTTTCTGGATTTAGATGGGGAAGCCAAGCATTGTGTTCCTGTTAGTGGTAAAAAGCTTAAAAGGACCGATCCTAGAACGGTGTCAAGGGATAGGAAGCTGGGTGTTGGGGTTGATGGAAGGAAACTGATCAGGGTTAGTTTACCTAAAAAGGAGGCTGTTCAGACTGAGCGGTCCTTGCCACCGGTGTTACATGTGAAATATAATATTGGTAAAGATTCTTGTTCCAGGAATCTTCCTATATCAAAAGACACTAGTATGAAATATATATGGTCACAAATGAAGAAAGCAAAGGAAAAGGTTGGGTCTAGTACTTCTAAGTTTGTGCAGCAATTAAATGGAGGTGGGTTTAAAGAGTCAGTTCTTGGCTCGGTTCCGGCTATCAAGAATTTTGTGTTTGGAAATTCTTCTGAAACTGCAACCATTGGGGTTATGAATGGTGGCTCTTATGCTTCTGTTGCTGCTGGGCTTGAGGAAACTGTTCAGTTCTGTCCCCCGGTGGTTCTGGAATCAGGAGAAAAGGTGGTTATGGTTAAGGCAGAAGTTATTGTCCAGGCTAAGCAATTATATCGTAACCATCTATATGGTCATTTTGTGGGAAGTGATTTATCTTTAGCTTTTGTCAGGTTTAATCTATATAAGATGTGGAAAAAGTTTGGGATTATGGATATTCAAACTAATGGGGCTGGTATTTTCCTGTTCAAGTTTGATTCTGAAAAGGGTATGAATGCTATTCTTGAGTCTGGCCCTTGGGTTGTTAACAATGTACCTCTCTGTATTAAGAGGTGGGAACCTGGTGTCAATATGGATAAATCTGACCCTGTCTCTGTTCCTACCTGGATTTTGATCAAGGGTTTACCTATGGAACTCTGGAATACTAGAGGTGTGTGCCAAGTTGCTAGTTGTGTTGGAAAGCCTATTCTCTTTGATAAAATAACTCAAGACAAATGTGGGAATTATGAGGGGGCTACTGGATTTGCTAGGGTATTGGTGGAAGTCATTGCTAGTGAGATGCAGCCATGTAATGTGAGGGTACTATATCCTCAAATGGGGGGTGTATCTAATTCCAGTGTCAATGTCTCCGTTGAATATCAGGCTATTCCAGCAAAGTGTGAGCATTGTCAAGTGTTTGGTCATTCTTTTGAGGAATGTAAACTTAGGCCGGTGACAAACATGGATGTTGATGGGGGTTCTGATGTTAATTGTACTAATGGGCATGTGGATGGGAATGCTAATTCTCTTGATGATTCTGTTAGTGGTAATGCAATTAAGGAAGGGGATGATGGGTTCCAAATGGTAACCAAGAAAGGTATTAAGAAGCCTAAAGAAGGTGCTCCAAGGTCTGGTCCTAATTCTCCTGTAAAGAGGGTGTCCAAGGGTGATAGCTCACCTTCTAAAGGAGCTGGTAAAAGTTCTGATGGTAAGCTGAAAGGTAGTGAGGTGAAAACACCAACGGGGAAGAGTTCTAATCAGGAGGCTTCTTCTTCTGGTACTAAGGATGAGTCTAAAAAGCCTTATGGTGTGGACACTGGTTCTACTGTATCTAACTCTGGAAACAAAAGGGGTGGTACTGATCCTAAAAATGAGGATAAGGGTGATAAGAAGGGGATTAATACCAAACAGGAATACAGGGTTAAGGATGTGGGTAGGTCTGATTCTAAACAGAGTGGTGATAAGTGTAAGGGGGAAATTAAGGGAGGTAATCAAGAGAATACTGTTAGAATGGAGTATAGACAGAGGGGTATTTCAGCTGATGTCATGGGACCTAGAATAAAGCTGGAAAACAGATTTGAGTCACTACAATCTGATGACATGAGTATTGATAGTCAGGAATGCAAGAACCCGGTGGAATCTGTTAAAGCTAAAGAAGTGAGATGTGCTAAGAATGAAGTATTATGTAATAAACACATTAAGAATTTTTTGCTGAACAAAAGGAGAGCTGAAGCTAACTCTGGGCTGGTGTTTGGTAGTATTTCTATGACTAGGCCTCCTGATCTGCTTACTAAGGCTTCTACAGATAATGCTGGTAGTGTGTTTGATGATTTTTTTGAGTTACTTGAAAAGCAAAGGAAGGATGAAGTTTTGGGGTTTATCAATGCCAAACAATTTCCTTCCAGTGATGTCATGGCCAAATGGAGCCACCTTCAAACCAAGTTTTTCTTGAAAATGTGTGAGGATAGTGGCTTTGAGGAAGGTTTTGGCCTGGAGTGTTGGGAATTACTTGCTGAGGCGGATGGCTCTGATGGTTACTTTAGTGCTACAGAATCTGAAGAGAATGAGGTTGCTTCTGTTGAGAATGAAATGGCTAATTTTATGAAGATTGACTCTTCCACAAAATCCTTGGATACTCAAGCATTGGGTGTTCAATCCTCACTTACTCCTTCTCAATGAATTTAAACATCCTTACTTGGAATATTAGAGGTCTGGTGAAGAAAGCTCATCAAAACCAGCTGCTTGATATTATGAATGATAAGAGAGTTAGTGTATGTTGTATTGTTGAGACTCATGTTAAAGCTCACAAGCTACAGAAAGTGTGTTCTCATGTCTTTGGTACTTGGGATTGGGAATCTAACAGTGTCTATTGTCACAATTGGGTCAGAATTATTGTAGGATGGAACCCTGCTGTTGTGGATATTATGATCATGAACTGTACTGATCAAGTTATCAATTGTTATGTAAAGTCTAAAGATGGGAAGCACAAGTTCTATTGTTCCTTTGTTTATGGGCATATTAATGCTATTCAGAGGAGGGTGTTGTGGTCTGATTTAGAAAAATTTGGAAACAGCATTGGGGATGATCCTTGGTTAGTTGTTGGTGATTTTAATGCAACTTTGGACCCTGCTGAGAGTTCTTCTGGTTCTTCACATGTTATATCTTCTATTGATGAGTTTAGAGGCTGTTGTTTGAAATCTGGCATTTCTGATATTCCTTCATCTGGTTTACATTTTACATGGAATAAAACCCCTGGGAAAGCTGATGGCCTTCTTAAAAAACTTGATAGGGTGATGAGCAACAATTGTTTTAGGTCTACATTTCCTGAGGCAAAAGCTCTTTTTCTGCCTTTTTATACCTCTGATCATTCTCCTAGTTTGGTTACTTTGCCTGTCAAGGTTGCTTGGAAGCCTAAGCCTTTCAAATTTCCGAATTACTTGTCCAAAAAGCAGCAATTCTTGCCTATTGTGGAGAAAATCTGGAAACAACATGTTTATGGTTGTACTATGTATTCTGTTACCTCCAAGTTGAAGAGCCTGAAGAAACCTTTGAGGAAACTTGCCTTAGAGCAAGGAAATTTGGCTGAAAGGGTTAAATTTCTACGAAAAGAATTAGGAAGGATTCAGGAAGCCATTGTTGATGATAACACCAGTCAAGTTCTGAGGGATGAAGAGTTGATATATCTTCATGCTCTGAAAGATGCTGAAGAAGATGAGGAATTATTTTTGAAACAGAAGGCTAAGATTGATTGGCTTGCTGCAGGTGATCAGAATACCAGTTATTTTCACAAAGCTGTAAAAGGTTGGCAATCTAGGAGCAGAATCAATGGTGTTAAAGATATGAGTGGTAATTATCATGAGGGAGAGCAGGTTGGGGAGGCTTTTGTTGATCATTTCAAGTCTTTTATGGGATGTGAGGTCCCTATGCAATCTTTGGTTGATCCTACTTCTCTTTTTACCAAGCATATTCCTAGGGAGGTGGCTGATTATATGGTTAGACCTGTTACTAAGGAAGAAATAAAAGAGGCTATTTTTGATATTGATGATGATAAGGCTCCTGGGCCTGATGGGTTTTCTGCCAAATTTTTCAAAGCCTCATGGTCCATTGTGGGAGATGAAGTTTGTAAAGCTATACAGGAGTTTTTTGGAAATGGGAAATTGTTGACTGAGATTAATGCTACAATTATATCATTGGTTCCCAAATGTCACAATCCTTCAAATGTTGCTGATTTTAGACCTATTGCTTGCTGCAATGTTCTATATAAGGGAATTACAAAAGTTATTTGCAATAGAATAAAGCACTCTCTTGATCTTGTGGTTAGTAATAACCAGTCTGCCTTTATCCCTGGAAGGCAAATTTCTGATAATGTGTTGCTTA
Source organism: Deinandra increscens subsp. villosa (assembly GCA_039602395.1). Taxonomy (NCBI): domain Eukaryota; kingdom Viridiplantae; phylum Streptophyta; class Magnoliopsida; order Asterales; family Asteraceae; genus Deinandra; species Deinandra increscens. The sequence continues at coordinate 6,550 of JBCNJP010006818.1, read as the reverse complement.
CTCAAGAATTGATGAGAAACTACCATAGAAAGGGTGGAGCTAGGAGATTGGCTGTAAAGATTGACCTACAAAAAGCTTATGACACTGTTAATCATGATTTTCTAGAGAAGTGTTTGAATCATTTTGGATACCATCCTTGTATGGTGGGTTGGATTATGAAATGTCTCAGGTCTGCTTGCTACTCTATTAATGTTAATGGGGATAGTCATGGATTCTTCAAAGGCAAAAGAGGGCTTAGGCAAGGTGATCCAATGTCTCCTTACTTGTTTACTTTGGTTATGGAAATTCTCACATTGATTATTAATAGAAGGGTTAGGGAGGATGGAAACTTTAACTATCACTGGAAGTGTAGGAAGCTGGGTATTACAAACTTGTGTTTTGCTGATGATTTGTTGGTTTTTGTGAATGCTGACTGTGATTCAGTTAAAGTGATCAAGTTGGCTCTTGAGGAATTTAGTGGGGTTTCTGGTTTGCTTCCAAATATGAATAAAAGCACCATGTACTTTGGCAATGTGTTGCCTTCTACCAAGGCTAGAATAATGGATCTGCTTCCATTTAAGGTTGGGGTGCTTCCTGTGAGGTATTTGGGGCTTCCCCTGCTGGCTAAAAGATTATACTCCAAAGACTGTGCCAGTCTGATTGATAGGGTGAAGAAAAGAGTTGATGATTGGAAGAATAAATCATTATCTTTTGCTGGGAGGCTTCAATTAATCAAATCTGTTTTAGCTTCTATGCAAGTATATTGGGCTTCTGTGTTTTTGCTTCCTATCTCTATTATTGAAGATATTGAGAGAATAATAAATAAATTCCTCTGGACACAAACTGATAGTTGCAAAGGAAAGGTTCGGGTTAGTTGGAATGAAGTGTGCTTCCCTAAATCTCAAGGAGGGTTAGGAATTAAGTCTTTGAAAGTCAGAAACAAAGCTTTAGTTTCAAAATTGGTTTGGAACATTATTAGTGGAAAGGAGAATGTTTGGACAAAGTGGATTCAAACCCACAGATTGAAGGGCAGAAGTCTATGGGAACTGCCTGACAAAAGAGATAAATGCTGGAGCTGGAGGAACATTATGAAATGTAGAGATATTGTTTGGCCTCATTGTTATACACAAATTGGTAATGGTGAGGCAACTTCTGTCTGGTTTGATATATGGCATCCTTTGAGTCCTTTATGTTCTTTCATTAGCAACAGGGTGATAAATAGAGCTGGATTGAGCACTTCTGCAAAAGTGAAGGATATTGTTGTTGATGGGAGGTGGGTGTGGCCTGAAGAATGGAGGGATATGTTTCCTGGTTTGTTCAATTCTGAGCCTCCTAATTTAGTCATGGGAAAAGCTGATAAGGTGGTTTGGAGATCAAATGATGGGTCCTTGGGTGTGTTTTCTACCAAAGCTGCCTTCAATGATCTTTGTGATAGGCAACAGGATGTTCACTGGGCTAATCTTGTGTGGTTTAGTCAGAGTATTCCAAGGCATAGTTTCACATTATGGATGGCTTGTAAGAGAAGACTTCTTACTCAAGATAGGCTTCAAAAATGGGATGTTGAAGGAGAATTGAAATGTGTATTTTGCAGAAACCAAAGAGATAGCCACACACACTTGTTTTTTGAATGTGACTTCTCTAGGCAGGTGTGGAATAGACTTAAGAGGCGGGCTATGCTTGATAATGCCCCTAATTCACTTGAGGAGTGTACTTATTATATTAGTGCTTCTCCTAAATCTAAATCCTTTAGGAGCATAATTCAAAGATTGATGTTTGGTGCTATTGTCTACTTTATATGGCAAGAAAGGAACTGGAGAATTTTTCAAGAAAAAGAAAGGTCTGTGGAAGTTATTTGTGGTCAGATTGTGGAAATGGTTAGATGTAAACTGCTGAGCCTGAGGATAAGGAAAACTCCCCTAACTGTTAAGATGGGAGAATTATGGGGGTTTAAGGTTTATGGAAAAAGCAACACAAATGATAGTCATCATGATACTACAAACTAACTTGAATTGCTGGGATTTGGGGAGATTGAGTATACTGGGGATAGATCACAGAGAGAGAAACATTGGATCCGTCTTTCTTCTTTTTATTTTACATCTTGGTGTGTGGAGCGGGGCATGGGGATGGGACTGGTTGGGATTGATCATTCACTTGGTGAGCTTTGGGGTTTGGGATGGGACTGGGTTTGGTACACATTGCACACATTATGCACCTTCATTGCTGAGTTTTGAGAGTAGATATGGTGAGGTAGGTGGGGATGGGTTCTGCTTGGATTGGGACTCCAAATATGATGTTGAGGACCTTATAATACGTTGGGTAGTCATCTGGCAGCCTTGGTTGTCTCCCTGTTTCATTTCTGGCCCTTTGGTGTCTTGTTTATTTTATTTTTATACTCTGTTGGTTACTTGGTTCTCATTTGAATCAATAACTGATTCTGCCCTTTTGAATTGGTGGTTAGGTTGTTGGTGGCATGTTATATGCACCTACCTGGGAGTTATAAGGTTGGAGCATACCAGGTCTTATAGGACATCTTATTCCACCAAAAAATTTTGTATTTTTAGCACTATTCACTGGTATGCAAACCCTCTTGTTAAAGATGATGAGTCAGCCTTTTATTTTACCTTTTTTGAGTCATTGAGTCTTTTTATTTGTTGGCTATGGGTTGGGGAGGGAGTTTTGTTCCAGCTTGTTATGGTGTACATGGTGAAGGTATATTCTACTGGAGTCTTGTGCAACATATCAATTCTGCTTGTTGGTTACAAAGGGATGAGTGATTATATGTTTATTTGGTGGTGGTATGGATTACATTCTATGTGTCAGTGGAGTAAGGGTGCTTGCTGGTTGTATGGGTTATGCTTAAACTGGTTTCTAAGTTACTTGCAGGAAATAAATAGTGTATGGATTCATGTTCTGCTTTTTAGCAACAAATATGCTAAGAATCTGGTGATATTTAGAGCTGATGTTGTTGCAGTTTATGCTGCAATGGATTCGGTTAACACATTGTTGGTCATTGCTGCAAATTTGGGAAAATGGAAAAGAAATAGATATGAGTACTCTAGCTGCAGTGTTATTATTTATGGATTAAAGCTGAGGTGCAAATTGACTGATATGAGGTTGCTGCAGAGTTTTGAGGACAACCTTATTATATGTATAACTTCTGATGGGTATGCTGCAAGGATGATGTTATTTGAGGCTGATGTGGGCAATAGTGTTAGTGGCTGCTGCAATGGGGAATGGGATGTTATTGCTGCTTGGTGGAAAGTATGGGTGGCTAGAAGACTATGGTATATGTATGCTTATACTAGAATGAAGAGTCTTAGGCAACAGGCTGATGCTGGTTTATCTTTTCCATATGTGGGTCAAGCTGTTGCTGGGTTGGGGTTAGCTGATCCTGCTGCTAGAGATATCAATTGGAATTGGGATAAAGACTGTGATTTGGATTACTGCCCTGCTGCTGCTACTAATGTAACACAGTTTTGCTGGTATGCTAATATAGATATTAGGGGCTGTTGTGATAGTACCTTTGATTTTGTGAAGAAGATTGCTACCTGCTGGTATATGGCTAAACATGATGATGGGATATCCTGCTGCTGGAACTGTTTCAGAAATCTCGAGTCTTTGTTAAGATGGATGTTTTGGGGCTGGAACAGGGTTAAAAGGAATAGCTGGTGTTGGCTTCAAGCTTCTATTCTACAGATTTATATGAAAGTTGGTCTTTGGGTTGGAGGCCATGCTAATAATTTTGTTTCTGCTGCTGATAAGAACTGCAGAATTGGTAAAAGTGAGGATTTGGGTGCTGCTGTTTTTGGTGGAGCATACGTAATGGCAGATTGGGACTCTGAGGTATACCGATTGCATATGAGCTCCTTCACAACTATAGAGGATTATGGCATTTGTTGATATTGATGGAAGTAGGCGTGCATTTGATATCCCATGGTTTTTTTCCATTCATATTGAGGAGTATTGGTTTTTTATTATGGGCCATGTCTTGGTTCCAATTTGTATTGGTGGTTGGGTTAGCTTTTGGCTATTTTGGGCTGGGCTTCAATGCCTTAACCCGTGGCCTGATTAGTGTGTTTGTTCTTGGGTTTGGCCTTCCCGTTACGTGTGTCGGGTTGGCTGCTGGTTTGTAACTCTATTCTTTTATTCTTTTCTAATAAAGTTTGCCGGGGCTTTGCCTCTTTCCCAAAAAAAAAATCGAACTCAATTGGGCATAATCTAACTCAATTGGGCATAATGGAACTTAATTGGGCATAATCGAACTCAATTGGGCATAATCGACTATAACTGGACATATTCAAACTCTATTGGGCATAATCGAACTCAATGGGGACATAATCAAACTCAATTGGGCATAATCAAACTTAACTGGGCATAATCAAACTTAATTGGGCATAACCGAACTCAATTAGGCATAATCGACTACAAATGGGCATAATCGAACTTAATTGGGCATAATCAACTCTAACTGGACATATCCAAACTCAATTGGACATAATCGAACTCAATTGGGCATAATTGAACTTAATTGGGCATGATCGAATCCGATTGGACATATTCAAACTTAATTGGGCATAATCGACTACAATTAGGCATAATCAAACTCAGTTAGGTATAATCTAACTCAATTGGGCATAAACAAACTTAATTGGGGATAATCAAACTTAATTAGGCATAACCGAACTCAATTGGGCATAATCAAACTCAATTAGGCATAATCGACTACAATTACACATATTCGAACTTAATTGTGCATAATCGACTCTTGTCGGACATAATGAAGCTCAAATAGGCATAATCAAACTCAACTATGCACAATCGACTCCAATTGGACATAGTCAAGCTCAGTTGGGCCCAATGAAGCGTGATGAGGCCGGTCAATGGTTTGTTAGGTCCAATGGTGGCCACTTAGGCCCAATGATGCATGCTTGGGCCCAATGAAGGCTAATATGTCCTAATTAAGGTCAGTTAGGTCCAATGTAGGTCAGCTAGGTCTAATAAAGGTCACTTAGAGTCTATGTTGTTTTCTTAGGCCCAATGAAGCCTGATGAGATTGAGCAATGGTTTGTTAGGCCCAATGGTGGTCACTTAGGCCCAATGATGCTTGCTTAGGCCTAATGAAGCCTAATTTGACCTAATTAAGGTCAGTTAGGTCCAATGAAGGTTAAAAGGTCCAATAAATGTCTGTTGGGCATAATCAACTCCAATTGGACCTAATTAAGGTCATTTGGGCATAATCGACTTCAATTAGACATAATAGAACTCAATTCGGCATAACTGACTCCAATTAGAGATAATCCACTCCAATTAGATATAATTGAAGTCAACTGGTTCTCTCTCTCTAACTTTCTCTCTCTAGAATTATCTCTCTGTTTTCTGGGCGTTCATTAGCTTCTGCTTTGATCATCACTTGCTGATTGAAGCTTCTTTTTCCGTGGATCATGACTAGATCCTCGGAGCGATTGAACAAAGGGTGCAGATGTGTGATTTCGGATGGGGATCCTCCGGATCCAGGTAATCGGGAAATGCTTGGTGCAATTGGTCATCGTAGTGGGGGCGATAATCGACAACCTCTTCTGAATATTAGTAACAATTTGAATCTATCTGGTAGTAGTAATCAATCATTGGGTGCTGAGGAGCTAAAATCTGAGCTGCTATCAGCTATAAATCGTGGAGGTCTTGTGAATTCGATGAATATGGAAGATGATCTTGGGTAGGCTTCTCTGGTGGATGTTAATGTTTCTTATACTTCGGAGTTATTGTCTAATCCTACCTGTTTTCCTAATAAAGGTAATTTGCTTGATCCGTCGCTCATGAACATTTTATCTAATCCCTCGGATGATGCGGAGCAACGTATGTTTAATAAGTTTTTGGCTATTGAATTAATGAAACGTAAAGGGGGCCAGGATATTGGGGGTCAGGGTACAATAGATCCGGTTGAAGCTTCTGCTGAAACTGTGATACGGTGTGATGGTAGTGATAATAAGGTAGCGATTGGAACTGATATGGTGACTGAAGGTGAGGGTAATGAAGGTTTGGTTAAAACGAATGTGGTCTCGGTGGATGGGGATGCTGAGGGTATGATTGGTTCTAATGGGCAGAGTATTGAAGGGGATGGTTTGGGAGATGTGGGTAAGAATAGTCTTCCTAAGGAGACCAGTGTTATGGCTAATGCTGGTTCGTTGTTATGTGTTGGTAACTCAGAGTTCCATGAAAAGTATTCTAAATTGTTCATGAAGTCTTATGCTAAAACAGTGAAGAGTTTTTTTCTGAAACAAAAATCCTATTGTTAATAACATGACATCTAGCTTGAGGTTTATATTCAAGAGAAAGGAGCTGGAAAGATCTGAGATAATTGCTCAATCTGCTAAGATTTTTTTGGATTTAGATGGGGAAGCCAAGCATTGTGTTCCCATTAGTGGTAAAACATAAAAGGATCGATCCTAAGGTTATTTTGAGGAATAAGCAACTTGGTAAAGGTATGGATGGTAGGAAGGTCATTAAGGTTAGTATGCCGAAGAAGGATCAAAGTGCTTCAGAACAGTCCTTGCCACCTGTGTTACATGTAAAA
>JBCNJP010006815.1:0-10000 GCA_039602395.1 Deinandra increscens subsp. villosa | reverse complement strand
CTATCCTCGGTACGCCTCCTTCCATGTGAACTTATTCCCTTGATTATTAGGGACATGAGGTACACCCCTTGGAGGTTGATTCTGACGCACTGGTTGAGGGTGAACCGGAGGTTGTTGTCGTCGTGGGTTAGCTAGAACCTCCGGTTGACCTCTAAATGGGTACCCATTGTCTACATCAGGCTTGTACCACTCTTGGTCCCATTGTTCGTCATGTTGCTGCCAATCTTGCTGTCCTCCATTGTCTGCGGCTCCATACCCGTATCTTTGCTGATCGAATATCGGGTTTTGCCAAATGTTGGCCTGGTTGGCAGGGTAGAATTGTTGAGGGGGTGGTTGTTGTGGTGCTCGGCGAAATTGGGGTGGTTGATGTGGTGGTTGCTGTGGGGGTGGAATCGGGGGTTGACCTCTGTAACGGAGGTCTTCTGCGTCATGATGTGACGACCGAGCTGAGTGGTGTGAGTTTGGTCGCCCATTGAGCGGGTCATCAAGGTTTGGATATGGTTGTCTCTGAAAGGCTGGATCATTTTGTGGGTTTTGTGGTTGAACTTGCGGATCTTGTGGTTGGTTTTGGAGATTGGGGTCAATTTGGGGTGGGATTACTGGTTATTGTTGGTTTTGTGGCTGGTTCTCCATGTTTCTCCTGCTTCTTTGCTCTGCTCGGTTCTGCCGAGCTGTACGTTCAATTTCTGGATTGTAGATTAACGATGATTGCTTTTGTGAATGCCTAGTATGCATAAAACTTGCACAAACCTGCAAAACAGCCAAAACAAAGCAAACGGGTTACGTAGCACTGCTCTAGAGGTTGCAAGGAACACGTTAGAAGCAACGAAACACAAAGTTGGGGGGCCAAAAATTGGAAAAACTTTCTGTCCAAATGGATCCTATCGTGTCGCGAGGATTGTGGGTGGGGGCTCGCGGCACGATGTAGGTACAAATTCCGAATTTTCAATTAATTTTTTTTTTTAAAACAGAATAAAATGCAGGGAATGAAAATAAAACACTATTTTTGGATTTTTGGAATTTTTTTTTAGAAAAAATTTAAAAACAATTAAATCAACTAACAAACAAGCGCGTCGTCGCGCGAGAACAGAACCAGAAGACCTCGCGACACGCGAGGATTTAAGTCGGCAGAAAATGTGAATCTCGATCTCGATCCATATTTAAACCTTCTAAACATTATTTTGTAGGTTAACTTCGGCTGTGGCCGACCAGAACTCCCTAGAGACGAATTCTTTCATAGTTTTTCATAGTTTTCTTAGTTCTTAATCATTCAACGATGCTTGTGATGTCCGGCTATGTGACAACCGGCAATTTCCCACGTTAAACTCGTTAATAATTTGTGTTATATTTCGATAACGTCCGTTACCTCGGTTAACTAGAATAGTTACACGAGCATTGCACATGAGTCTAGACGTCGGTTAATTTACTTGAATAATTATATAATTTATAATTTTGTACAAATTATATATTATGAGTTCACGAAAAACGTTTGTCAATTTATGTGCCAATTATATTTATTTTTTTTATGCGGTATATATGTGTATATATACGCATATCATTTTATGATTCTATGTGACGGTGTATCACGTATTCAGACGAAGTGTTTCTATATTTTTATAGGAATTTAAAATGTATAGTTATTGAGTTATAACTATGATTTTATACGAAGCATATATAGATCATATTTTTATAAAATTTCGTTCGTTAAATATGTTCTGGCATACACTCGAGTATTCACCGTTAAGTTACTTTCGTTAGCTTATAAACCAATTTTAAACTTGGAGGATTATCCTTGCCATTTCCCAAACTATTTTAATTAAATAGAACCTTGAGGGACTAATATTGTCATTTGACAATAATTGATTTAAAAGAAATTCCATAACCGCCGATGTATTCAAGACCCATAGTGATGGCATTCATGTCGACCGATCGGGTTCGCTGGTTACAACTTCAATTGGTTAATCATCAATCACGTTCACATCCTAGAATCATTTAACAACTCTCGAGCTCTCTCCCTCCATCTCTCGTTCTTTTTTTTTCTTTTTCTTTCTCCGGCGAACCTAGAAATTCCGGCCAACAAGGCGCTGATTCACCGCCATTCTCACACTAACGTGGTCGCCTTCCTCTGCCGAGCAACCCAGTAGCAACGAATTTGGAAACAGAGCACCACCAGGAGGCCCGTGTCGAGGTCTTCGGTTTCATTTCGGCATCAAAACCACGTCAAAACTCATCTTTTATTCGAGGTAACTATTTTCCTATGTTAATCGCACATCAACCTTGAGTTTGTTTCTAGTTTCGCGATTTTCCGGTGACCGGAATAAAACTCCGGCCACCGGAGTTATAATGAAGAAGAAGATGGCAGGCTGGGAACTGTTATATATTTAAGTCACTGGATTGTAATACCAGCGCATGGGTAGCGCAACTGGTTAAAGCATTCGTTGGTGACCTGGAGGTCGTCCGTTCGAATCTTGGCGACCTCAGTTTTTTTTTCTGAATTGTTCCACTGTCCGATTCAATTGTTATCACGCAGATATAAGCATTTCCAGTCGATGCAGATAACAATTGCGCGTCCAGCCCAGTGGTTGTGTCGTTTACTTCCAACCCAGAGGTCCCAGGTTCGAACCTGGTGACCTCCGGATATTCTGTATTTTTTTTACTACCACTATATTTCTTGTTCCATAGATTGATTAACTCAAAACCTTCCACCGATCGTTCCCCTTACGTCATCTTAGACCCGAAGAGTCTCATAGAATCTTTATATTACGAAAAACATTACGATTTAAATTGATCAAAATATTATAGTCTCGTTTATATTAATATAAATTAGTTTGCAACATAAAAATATATATACAACTTGATTTATTGTCGTGCACTTATATACATGCGTATGATTTAAATTTTATTCTTTATACTCTCGAAACTTTGACACGGCATATAAATATATGTATATATATATATATATAGATATACATACATATATATATATATCGACGTTTTATTTCTTTTCACACTTTCGACCACGCCTCGATATTTATATTTTCGAAAATATATACATACCCGACGATTGTTACATTAGTTATTTGGAATATCATGTGCACATTGATTTTTGTAAATCTTCGTGTCCTCGATTGAATATCATTTATGACTATTTTCGAACAAACGGATTTTATCACGTATTGAAAATGTCACAGCGTCATATTTGAAATTACTTGACTAGTACCGTCGTCTAGGCTATGTGACTCATGTGCGGACACACACTTACGTATGTAAATTCGATAGGTGCTCGGTAACTACACAATACTCGGAGTCTTACTAAATTGTAGCAGCGCACCCTAAGGTGAGTTTCACAACCTTTACGTTACGTCCGGTTTTGGACGATAACACACGCAAACACGTTACACCCGGGTTTGGGTGATAACACGACAATGTTTATGTATGATTAAAGTAGAAATCCAACATATATCACATGTTCACGTAAAATGCTTATCTTTGAAAGTCCTTACTTATCGAACCGTTAATAGTTTATAGCGAGGGGATATTGGGTAGTACTACTGGGGTCTGACAAACCCCACTCAGCGGGCACGAGATGCACCACCCGACTGGCGGTCGGACTAAGGACAATGTCAGCCTAACTTACCGTGATCAAGTAGACACGGGGAAGGCAAACCACGTAAGGAATTATTCCTACAACTAATTGGTCAGCTTCGGTTGCGAACGTTTTAGTGACATGAACTTAGGCTCGCTACCTACGATATGGATTGTACTGTTAATATACATGCTTATATACGAATAAAAACTGTTGTATTCGTACTGCATAACTATACTAGTTATACTTATGTGCTTATGTGAACTCACCAACATTAGTTGACACTTGCTCTTATGCACGCTTTGCAGGACGCTAGGAGAATCGGATTTTTGGGCACGTACGCTGGTTAAACCTTTTATTTTGGGAATTCATTTTCAAAACTTTTACAACTTGAACTGGTATTTACTTATCGGGCGCTTGTTTTTGCGTAACATGACTTTCACGAGCTTCCGCTAAACTTTAACTCTGATTGATATTTCCCGTTTGGAAATATATTTACATTTTGAACCCTCAACTTATGTTTAATGTAACTAATGACTCGGGTCCTGGTCTGGTTCACACCCCACACGGTTAAACTCCGTTAGTGGGAATTGGGGGTGCGACAGATTGGTATCAGAGCCCTTGGTTGCAGAGAACTAGAATTGTCAAAAATTCTAAACTGTAACTGTTTTTGAACATTAGTTACAGCAATTCCCAAAAACAATGTCTTTTTGCGTGCCAAAAATCGATTACTCACATTAGATTGTTTTCCTTTTGTTTGTGTCTGTCTGGGTTTTGACAGTATGGCACCACACGATAACACGAGGGGTAAGGGAAAGAAAATTGCCAACGAACAGTCATCATCCTCTAACCAACAAGGCCACGAGCCTGAACAACCTGAGTACACAATAATGGATTTCCTTCGGGATCAGCACATACGTCCTGATAGGCGCGCACCAGGCGATTTCAGCTGGCTGAATCCAGCAACATATCGGTTACTTGACATGTATCATGTGCCGGGCATAGTTAACTTACCCTTTGATTTGCAACGGGTCGTTGCGGGATTGATTGCGGCGTATGACAACACTCTTGGAGAAACCAGACAAAGTTCCACCAGCAATCGCACACGCGATAGAGAAATTGAGCGATTGCGGGCCGATCAAAGGGAGCAGGAAACCTACCACTATAACTTGTCCCAAGGGGTAATGGGTATCCGTAATAGGGTCACCGAGCTTGAGTCACGACCAAATCCAGCAGGTTTAGAGCATGAACTGCATCTAGCACAACATCAGATTGTTGAACTCCAGCATTCCAATGCAGCGCTTCACCACTCCAACGCGACACTTACGGCGCAGGTCGCCACCCTCCAAGCTGAAATGGCAGCCCTGCAAGTTCAAGGTGCTCCTGTTCAGGATGAAGAGGAGGAACCCTTCGAAGAAGAACCTTTTGAGGAGGAGCCTGAAGAGGACATGGAGGAAGAACCAGATGTTATTGACCCATGATCTAATCTGTCTTCTTTTCTTCTATTTTGTTACTTTGAAATAAATTTGACTGGGTGTTCATTTTATTTTGAATGTTTTCAAATGCTGAGATACCTTATGGTTGGATCTTAAATTTTGTAATGGATATTACATCTTTATCTTACCAATGTGTTTCAAAAAAAAGAATTATGTCATGCGATGGATGGATGCATGAATAATTGTTTAGTGCTTAATGAAATTAATATTGGGTATATTAATCAATGGAATGTCTTTCATGACAAACGGAATCATGGTTGAACACCTCACAGCAGCCCAGATCCAAGCGTTGATAATGAAAACGTCGCGACAACACTCGTCGCGGCTCAAGTGCAAGGAAACAATAACGGTGATAAGTAAAACAGACGAAAAATTGACTACATTTTTTTTTTCTTCTCTTCTCACTCTCTAAAATTATTCTTTGAAATAATTTTATGAAACAAATCCAAGCCCAGCTCAATGCACCTTCAAAACTTACATGGATTGTAAGCCGCTCACATTCAAGGGTGATGAAGGAGCCATGGGTCTGCTGCGATGGCTCTAGAAGTCAGAAAAGGTGTTCTCAATGTGTAACTGCCCAGTTGCGAATCGGGTCAATTTCGCAACTGCTACACTCGAGGGAGCTGCCCTCACTTGGTGGAACGCGCAAATTCAAATGTTAGGGCTTGACGCAACAAATGCTATGACTTGGCAGGAATTCATGGATGACACCATGGAGGAGTATTGTCCTCGCGATCAGGTCAAAAGGTTGGAAATCGAGTTCCAGAACTCAAAAATGCTGGGTTCTAAAGTTGAAGAGTACACTGATCCCTACCACGAGTACGCGGTGCTATGTCCTACGATGGTTGATGCTAACTTCAAAAGGATTGAAAGGTATGTGGATGGGTTAGTTCCACAAATCAAGAGAATGGTTACTGCCTCAAACTCTGCCAATGTGCAGAATGCTATCAGGTTGGCTCAAAACCGTCCTAATCAGAATTACGATCAAAATCAAAATCAGAATCAGAATCAGAACCAGAGGCAGAATAATGAAGGCCCTAGAGGGTGTTTTGAATGTGGAAAACCAGGGCACCTAAAGAGGGATTGCCCGCAGCTCCGAAGGAATAATAATAACAATGCTGGCAACAACAACAATCACCGTAACAACAATAACAACGGTGGTGATGGTGGTAGGAATGGTGGAGATGGCGCCAAAGGGCGAGCTTACGTTATGGGTTCAGGTGAAGCGAGAAACGATGCCAACGTCATTACCGATAAGTTTCTTCTAAGCAACTACTTTGCAAATGTCTTATTTGATACGGGTGCTGAGTAAAATTTTATCTCGACTAAATTCTGTAAGTTGATTAAGGCTACCCAAACTCCACTAAAAGCTAGGTATACGGTTGAATTAGCAAATGGTTAGCTTCTTGACACCACTCACTTAATTGAGGGCTGCACATTAGAACTATCTGGTCATAAACTAAGTATAGACCTTATGCCTTTTACCATCGGTAGCTTCGACGTGATAGTAGGAATGGACTGGCTATCTAAACATCAGGCGGAGATTGTCTGTCAAGAAAAACTCATACGAATACCCGTAGCAGGAGGAGAAGAACTCACGATTCAGGGCGAAAAGGGAGGTGTTGTCTCCGGGATCATATCATACCTTAAGGCACAGAAGTGTCTTCGGAAAGGACACATGGTAATCCTGGCCACAGTTACGGACCAAACCAGGGTGGAGAGGAAAATCGAAGACTTCCCGATCGTACGAGATTACCCGGAGGTATTTCCTGACGAACTACCTGGTCTCCCTCCGCATCGGCAAGTAGAATTTGGGATTGACCTTGCTCCGGGAGCAGCTCTGATCGCGCGTGCACCATATCGTGTAGCGGTGAACGAATTAAATGAGCTATCCACACAGCTGCAAGAACTGTTAGATAAAGGTTTTATTAGACCTAGCTCGTCACCATGGGGAGCACCAGTATTATTCGTCAAAAAGAAGAATGACACATTTAGAATGTGTATCGATTACCGCGAACTTAACAAAGTCACTATCAAGAATCGATACCCTCTGCCACGAATAGACGATCTCTTCGACCAGCTTCAAGGATCCAGTTACTATTCCAAGATTGATTTAAGGTCTGGTTACCATCAGCTTCGAGTCCGTGAGGAGGACATCGAAAAGACAGCCTTCAGAACACGCTACGGTCATTATGAATTCTTGGTCATGCCTTTTGGGCTGACAAATGCACCGGCTGTGTTCATGGATCTCATGAACCGTGTGTGCAAGCCCTATTTGGATAAGTTCGTCATAGTGTTTATCGACGACATCCTCATCTACTCCAAGACGAAAGAAGAACACGAGGAACATCTACGGTTAATCTTAGAATTGTTAAAGAAAGAACAACTCTACGCAAAATTCTCTAAGTGCGATTCCTGGATCCGAGAGGTTCAATTTCTGGGTCACATCGTCAATGAGCAATGTATTCACATTGACCCAGCCAAGATCGAGGCCATTAAAAGTTGGCCTACCCCTAGAGCTCCTACGGAGATTCGCCAATTCTTAGGTCTAGCGGGTTACTACCGTCGTTTTATAAAAGGATTTTCTCAGTTAGCTCACCCATTGACCGCTCTTACGCACAAAGGGGTTCAATACAGATGGGGTGATAAGGAAGAGGCAGTCTTCCAAGCTTTGAAAGAGAAAATTTGTACTGGACGTGTATTATATTTACCTGATGAAATTGACGACTTCGAGGTCTATTGTGACGCGTCAATCCAGGGACTCAGATGTGTTTTAATGCAAAGAGGTAAAGTCATCGCATACGGATCAAGGCAATTAAAGTCTCATGAAAAGAATTACACAAATCACAACCTAGAGTTGGGCGCAGTTGTTTTTGCCTTAAAATTTTGGAGGCACTACTTATACGGTACCAAGTGTACGATTTTCACTGATCACAAGAGCCTCCAACATATATTTGAACAAAAGGAACTCAACATGAGGCAACGTAGGTGGGTCGAATTGCTAAACGACTACGATCTAGCAATAAAGTATCATCCAGGCAAGGCCAACGTAGTGGCCGATGCCTTGAGTCGAAAGGAGCATGTTAAACCCAGAAGGGTTCGAGCTCTTCAATTAACGATCCATACGGGGCTACCGGATAGACTCCGGGATGCTCAGAAAGAGGCCCTAAGGGAAGAAAATTTTGGGTCTGAATCATTACGTGACATACATGGAACTTCTGAAGTTAAGTCTGATGGACTTCGTTATTATAATGACCGTATATGAGTACCTTTGCATGGAAATCTTAGAGAACTAGTGATGGATGAAGCTCATAAGTCCCGTTATTCGATCCATCCAGGTTCTGACAAAATGTATCAAGATCTAAAGGGGCTATATTGGTGGCCCAATATGAAAGCTGATATTGCTAGGTATGTCAGCAAGTGCTTGACGTGTGCAATGGTCAAAACGGAACATCAGAAGCCAGCAGGATTACTGCAACAACCTAAAATTCCTGAATGGAAATGGGAAGAAATCTTGATGGATTTCATCACGGGATTGCCCCGTACTTCTGGCAGTAACGATATGATTTGGGTTATCGTTGACCGGTTAACAAAATCCGCTCATTTCCTAGCTATCAAGGAAAATGACAAGACAGACAAACTTGCAAAGATTTATCTCAAGGAGATTGTCAAGCTTCATTGGGTGCCTTTATCTATTATCTCCGACCGAGACCCTAGGTTTGCTTCAAATTTTTAGAGATCCTTACAAGCAGCGATGGGCACTCGCTTAGATATGAGTACCGCATATCATCCTCAAACAGATGGACAGACTGAACGTACCATCCAAACTCTCGAGGATATGCTTAGAACATATGTGCTCGACTTTGGAAAAAATTGGGAAACGCATCTACCGCTGGTAGAATTCTCCTATAACAACAGCTATCATACCAGTATTGGAGCCGCTCCATTTGAGGCTCTTTACGGACGAAAATGCAGATCGCCGGTCTGTTGGGCCGAGGTCGGTGAGAGCCAACTCACTGGACCTGAACTAGTACATGAAACCACGGAGATAATCGTGCAAATCAGAAACCGCATGAAAGCGACAAGAGATAGACAAAAAAGTTATGTAGATAAACGCCGAAGGCCATAGGAATTTGAAGTCGGCGACAAAGTACTACTGAAAGTCTCACCTTGGAAAGGCGTCGTATGCTTTGGCAAGCGCGGGAAGTTAAATCCCCGCTATGTAGGACCATTCGAGATCACTAAAAGCATTGGTCTAGTGGCTTATCGTTTAAATTTACCTCCTGAATTGGATGGAGTGCACAACGTGTTTCACGTTTCGAACTTGAGGAAGTGTTTAGCTGATGACACTCTCATAGTTCCAGTAGAAGAAATGCAAATCGATGAACAACTGCGATTTATCGAACAACCCGTGGAAATCATGGGACGTGAGGAGAAAACCTTGAAACGAAGTAAAATTCCCATCGTCAAAGTGAGATAGCAATCTAAGCGTGGACCGGAGTTCACGTGGGAACGAGAAGATCAGATGAGAAAGAAATATCCTCACCTATTTGATCATGCATCAACATCTAATTAAGGTATGAGTTAAATTTTGGGACAAAATTTCCTTAACAAGGGGATGATGTAGCAACCCCTAAAATTTTTCTATTCCTTCCACAGAAAACGTAGCAACTTAAGGCAATTTTCGGGACGAAAATTCCTTAACAAGGGGATGATGTGACAACCGGCAATTTCCCACGTTAAACTCGTTAATAATTTGTGTTATATTTCGATAACGTCCGTTACCTCGGTTAACTAGAATAGTTACACGAGCATTGCACATGAGTCTAGACGTCGGTTAATTTACTTGAATAATTATATAATTTATAATTTTGTACAAATTATATTTTATGAGTTCACGAAAAACGTTTGTCAATTT
>JBCNJP010006810.1:0-63315 GCA_039602395.1 Deinandra increscens subsp. villosa | reverse complement strand
GTTATATCACTTGTATACCACTACACAATGGCTCTTGGTATAACCCTTTAGATTTTACCTTAGAGTAGTGTTGTCAGATATCATTACTCGAGCATCTTGATCCAACGAGCTCAAAGCCAACCTAGAACCAAACGGCTACATCACTTATATACCACTACACAAAATAGTATATTTGTTACTTAACTATCTGAAATATACATATACATATAAAAATGAGACTAACTAGATTTGAACTCGGTCTAGTATGCACGTGCTATACGACTTACCACCAAACCAAAGGAAGATTTTGTGAATTATTTTGTAGTGACTATTCATATTGACTAGCCATATTCTTAACTCTCCATTATCATTATGATGTATTATTATCCTAGCCTTATAAATAGTGGCATTTGTATAGGATGTATATGAATGAAGATATGAGATATTACCCTCTATATTCTCTTTCTCTCTATATTCCTATGATGATCTAATAGTATATGTAGATTACTAATGGGCTATTGTTATTCAACACGTTATTAACATGACGCTTTTTCATTTTTATTGGTGTCTTCCAAAGATCCCTCAATGGCAAATAATAATGGACGAGAAGACTGGTTTAGTGGTTGTGGTTTGTAGCTACGACTCAAACAAACTCGTAATGGTCGGAATCGTGAGTTAAAGAATTTGGCAAACGTAGGTCGTTTCATGGTGAAATCAGGTACAAACTTATGATTTGCTCTGCTTAATACCATATATATATTATTACTAAACTGTCACAGTTATTTTTGTCCGTCAAAGGAGGTAACGAGCAGAAATATTCTATTTTGTTTTATGAGATATATGGTCCGGTTTAGATTTTTTGTAAGATTGATATCATAACCCCTTGAGGCCCTTGAATCCTTGGTTTCGGGACATGATTTTTTTTTTTTTTTTTGGTTTCGGGACATGATTTTAAAGTGTTGCTTTTAAACACCTTATTTATCTCAAGTAAATCATTGGTTCCCGAGGATTGGATAGCATGAAACGGGTGGTCTGATTTGTTTAGTTGGTCGTCTCAAAACCAAACCATGAAACGATGGATTTCTTCTTATGTTCAAGCACATGGAGCTTTATATATAAATGTTATATTAAGAATTTCTTTTATATTACTCAATCATACAAATTAATATTTGTTGTTTCTTCTAATAAAATACAATTATTATTTTAATTAATAAATTGGGTCAAGTGTCTTACTGGCTTTATGTTGAGTTGTAACCGTAATTCAATGTGTTATATTAAAATTGGATTTAAATGTTTCTTTCTTTTGTTCAGAAAATAATTATTCCATTAATTATTCTCCATCAGTGAAATTATACATTTATATATTATTGTTTAAACAATTTCATATTAGTCATTGACTCACCGTTTCTAAGAATTTACGAGTTTGATTTTCTTTATATCCCATGATTAGTTCCTTTGATTGGTCTACATGTTTCTGTTATCTCACCAATCACCATATTATGTGTGTCAATTGTCATTAAGTGATTTACATATGAAAATAATTTTGAAATCTTAGCTAACAAATTATGCGTAAACCAAATATCATTATGTGTGATGTTAAAAGATATTACAAATGTTGTTTTATGACTACTTAATTATATTAAATTTTAACGTTATTTGTTATAGTTAATTATAAACTATGACACTTGGTTTTCTAATTCTTATATTGTAAATTTATAACTATTGCAATGGTATGTGTTGAGGATATTACATAGAATGTTTTATATGAACATGTTGAGTGAAATACATTTGAATGTCATAAACTAGAGATCACCCGCGCGTTGCTGCGGTAATTCAGGAAAATACAGCCAAAAAGTGGATAAAATAAAGAAAAAATATAGGTTTATAAGTGTATTAGACAATTCTTAAAATTTCATTAACCTCTTATTCCATATTATATAACTTATGTACAAACATCCCTCACATAAATTCCAGGTGTTACATTCAGTATCTTTAACATTTAACAGCTCATATCAGTGCACTTAATATATGTATTACATCTCATATTTAATATACATCCTATATTTTCCTTCCACGGACTCTTCCTCAGCAGCAGCTAATACAACGTGTCGTTTGAAATAGAGATCTCTGTATCCAGGCACTTTCAGTATTAAATATTTTTTTTTTGTAAAATATCTTATGTATTGACCATTTATTTGGTTCATGAAAAAAATTTGTTGCCTAATACAACTAAAAACCCATATAAAAAAATAAAGCGATGTTGTGGTGAAAAAAATACGGGCCAAATTTTAAGTGGGAAGGCTCGAACTCGCGCCAAACTCAATAACCTCTTAAACTTGAATAAGCACAACTCAATTTTCCAACTTCACTCTTGATATAAAGCTAGGATGAAAACAGGTAAGCAAGAGTAGTTAGCTATGAAATTTGTAGACCACACTATATATAGGTTGTGAGTTGTATGAGCATAAATTTAAATTCCATGTGGCATGGGATCATAATTCAAACTACAATAAAGGTATTTTTTCTCAAATAAACTTTATTTGAGTGCAAAATTTAGGCCCAGACAAAGTTCAATAAACAAAGTAAGAACAAATTGGATCCTTGGTTAATCTACATCAAATGAAATAAGATAAAATTAGACATCCAATAAATAAAGTAAGAACAAATTTAGTTTGTTGATCAAAAAAAGAAACCTAGACTGTTATCTAACAACAATACTTTGAAGCATGCAGTAACATTTTGGTTGTTATGTGAAATCAAAGAAATAACCAAATTCAACGTGAAGCAACATATACAGTAACTTTTATAGCAGATAGAAATTGGTTATGATGACACCCGAAAGGCTTATGAACAGTCGCTTATGGTTTTTACAAATAAGTGTTAGCAACTTGAATATATGTCCTACAGAACCAAACTTCAAAGTTTTCATCACATAGATACTTTGAATGTAGTGCATTTGTATCTATAGTATCTCATACTAAGGTTGCATACAATATTATGATGCACAATAACTGATTTTGTGATAAAACATGCAGAAATTTTGGATTGTTCTTGCATTTGTAGTATATCGTACTAAGGTTGCATACAATACTACCTAGATGTAGTGCATTTGTATTTACCATATAAACATATGTTAAATAAAGAATATAAAAGTATCTGATTATAATAGTAAGAAATATCATACCAACTAACAGAGGCATGGTATGAACTATTTCAATTCAGTTCTCCTTTTAAGTAGGCATGGTATGCACAATTCCTAATGCAAATCTCTTTTTTAGCCTAGGAGGAAGTTGTTTAAGTATTGAGACTTCATCCCTCGAGGATGTAATGAAATGATTAATATGAAAAATGTACTCCAAATTACTGTTACTCACATGTCAAAATAATCAAAATCATGTAACGTATATATAGTATAATAGAAACTTAAACATACCTTGGATCAGCTCAGAAAGAGTAATCTACCAATTTCCACCATATCACAAATATGCATGTTGAAAGCTATATGATATCAGAATTTAAACTATCAACCATTAATTTAACAACAAATGATAACAAAAGTAGGAAAAAAAACCTGACTCTTGGATGGAAAAACTCTGGCATGAACAAAATGAAAATCTTGAGAAGTCCATAGTAGCATCGTAGTCGTTGCCCTAACCAAACACATATTTATTTTAGGTAACATATAAGCTTTTTATGAACATTTCTTTATCACAGAGACAATAGTCTGAACTTTAACATAACTTTAATCCAATACACGTCCAAACAATTACAAATAAACACAGTTGATGAAGTTTTCAATATATCTATAATATATAATTGTGATTTAGAATGCAAATAAAATTGAAATACAATCAAAGAATGTCAACCTCTCTTTGTTGTTGCACAAAGTACTCATCTAACAATTAGATGGCTAAGGCAACTATGTGTAGATGCCTATGAATGTTATTTACCATTTGTGAGCAGAAAAATGAAGAAAATTAGACATAACACAGAAATGTTAAATGCCATCCTCCATCATGTTTGTATTTTTTTAAGGTGGATGCTTATGAAGATATATATACTGTCTTTAATGCAGCCTTAGTAAAATGTGAACTTTCAGAGGTATGTGGATGATGGAAGACACCATAAGAGCTGCCTTTTAGCCTGCCAACAATTATCACACATCAGTAACTACATGCTATTATTTTTGGATAAATACAAATACACTAAAATACAATGCGATTATATATAACATACCGATTATAAAACAGTTTGACTAAAAATAACTCAAGCCATCAATGTTCATTCTTCTGCATCTAAGTATTATTCATTAGCATCCAAATAAATCTTCTTAAGTCAAAATAATATATGATGAGGTTAGAAAAAACAATGGCTATTTTGAAACCGCCCTTATCAAGAATGACTATTTTCAATCCAATGCATTAGAATTTTAGAACACAAATTATGTAGCCTAATGGAAACGGGGTGTGACACAACACTTCAGTCTTTGAGAAAAAAAAACTTATGGACCTTCAATGGCTTCAAATACAAAAGTGCACACATTTTAGCAAACATCACATTCTATCATATCACATAAACACTAGTATATTATTACGCGATCACATGTAAACCATATATGAATTACATATGTATCTTAGAGATAAGGGAGAGGCTAACAGGAGTTTTGAAATGCATACAAATTTATACGCTCCTTTCCAGGGTGACTAAGAATACATATTCCTTTTGTCTAGAAAATTAAAGTTAGAAAACAACATATTTCAAAGGAATGAAGAGCAAGATTTGGAAATTAGAATGCTTGGAAACTCCAGAAAGCGTGATTCACTTTCGGACTGAAAATCTCGAGGGTTCGCTCAAAATTTCAATCGGATACGATCTGGAGATCTTTTAGAATTCAAGAAATTTTGATCGTGAAGAAGAACCGAACCATAATTTTTGATGTGATCGTACGTAATAACCAGAGGAGCGTATATGCAATTATTTAGGATAACTGCTATACGATTTTGCACAATTAGTCCCTCGAATTTCATTAATGCCATTTCATTAATGCATGGGGCTCTGCGCATTAGACCCCGCCAGGGGCTGCCACCCCTTAGACCTCGCTCTCTCGGGGACGTTGCCCCCTTGGATCCCCCTAACCTTATCGATACGGGTGTGTACTACCCCGCACCACCGAACCCGACCAATATAAGTTAGAAGACGTATCGATCCATAATTAATCCAATTATACTAAAATAGCAACACAAGATCTATCAAAAAAAGCAAAACCCGATTCAATCATAACACCCCCTAATTTGAAACATTCACATGAATGATAAAATATGGGGCAACCTTGTTAATAGGCTTAGAAAAAAAATCTACACAAAAACCAACTTACTACGACCAACTTACTATGATAACGTATGTCCGTGTCGGATGATGTCACGAAGAAGTAGACACACACATCCGACCCAAAACACTACAAGTCACGAGTGTCGGCCTCGCAACGTGCCGGCCGACAGACAACACAGGAAAGAGAGTCGGCCCTCGTCAAGGTCGACACACAATGAACGTCAAGGGTCGACCACAAAGGTGTCGGCCAATCATCCGCCCAGTTTCGACTAAATGGCACATACGGTAGCCGACGCTCGAGCACGACAAGTCCGAGACGGACACCACATACCAACTCTCCCACAACGGCAGGTCGGTGTGCCGACACCCGACCTGACTACACATTTAATGCGATTACCCAAAACGTATACTGCAGGAACTTGGCACAGTTCAAGACGCAGACCTGCAGCCTATCTCCTTTGGGTAATTAACATTAATGACGATACAAGACAAAGGTTGAGGGTTATAAATACACCCCAACCACCAGGTTAGAATTCATTCAATGCGCTTAACTTCGACTTGATTACACTTAATCTCTCGAGACGCATATTTACTCTCACGCCCGAGCTTGGTCGCAGGACACCCTGTCCTGCCCTCCAAGAACAACGGTGTTTCTTTGTTTTGCAGATAACAGCCGAGCCGAGACCCTCCTAACCGAAGGCTAACTGTTCTCTCTCACTTGTAGTCGTCCTATCGGAGTCGCTCGTCCTAGACTTCGGTCTATCTAGTCGCTCTCGGTAGCCCGATTCTACATTGGCGCCATCCGCACGGTCCTTCACACAACTTCCAGAATGCCTGATAATCAAGATCGGAACACTGAAGACAGCTTCGTCACCCCAGATGGAAGAAACACTATCGGATCATCCGGGGTCACCGGTCCTCAAACCTTGACACTCACACCAGAACTGGTAAGCCAAAACTTCCTACAGCTTCGACAGATGATGAACGAACACGTAGCAGCCGAAAGAGCAAAAGGCATACGTGTACAGCTATCCTTTGATGAAGAGAATGTCATCATCAACGATGAGATGCCACCACCATCGGGGGGTAATGTTAACCAACCAAGGCCGACAGTCGTTATGACCAATAGCACTACGGTGTCGACTCAGACATCGGGACCAACGGTGTCAGCATCAACACCAGTCATCAGAGCAGGTCCCATGCCGACACACGGAGCCCCGGGCCCAATACAGTTCCCATTCAACCAACAACACTCGATGCAGTTTCCGGCCTAACAGTTTTACCCATATCCACCATTCATGAACCCATACGGGGCACCAGCTTATCAGATGCCGATGTACCCATACGATATGCCACTACAACCACCAGCTCCGTCACACATGACAAATGCAAGCACAGGCCCTCGGCCACAGCTAAATGCCAGAGAAATTACACTGCCGGTAACCCTGTCCGACGGATCGTACACAAGAACCGAGGAAGTGACTTTCCTCGTGGTCAACCGACCCTCACGATACAACATCCTCTTCGGTCGACCAACGATCTATCAGTTTGGCTGCGTCGTCTCCACAGCACATGGGTTGATGAAGTTTCCAACCAGAAAAGGCATAGCAACTATCCGATCCACCCGGCTAGACTCAAGCCTCACAGCCGACGTCACAGAAGAAGCAGCCCAGAACAAGTGGAAAGTCAATGAGGAATATCCCGACCAACTGGTAACCATCGGTCCCGAGCTATCTAATCCGACGCGAGAAAAGTTGTACAACTTGATACGTAATAGCACAGACGTGTTCGCATGGACACCGGCCGACATGACAGGTGTACCAAGAGAGATCACTGAACATCTCTTAAAGGTCGACCCAAAGCAACGACCGGTGGCACAAGCAAAAAGAAGCATGGCTCGAGATCGAAGCAAAGCGGTATGCGAAGAGGTAACAAAGCTGGTTAAAGCAGGAATCTTGCGAGAGGTCAAGTGGCACACCTGGATCGCCAATCCGGTCATGGTAGCTAAATCCGACGGCTCATGGAGAATGTGCGTCGACTTCACCAACCTCAACAACGCATGCCCGAAAGACTGCTACCCCCTGCCAGCCATAGACGCAAAAGTGGACGCCCTATCGGGCTACACATACAAGTGCTTCCTCGACGCTTACAAAGACTATCACCAGATCAAGATGGCTTGGCAGGATGAAGAAAAAACAGCCTTTCACACAGACAAAGGCATCTTCTGCTACCGAAAGATGCCCTTCGGCCTGAAAAATGCCGGAGCCACTTACCAAAGGCTGATTGACCAAGTCTTCGACCCACAGATCGGCCGAAACATGGAGGCCTACGTCGACGACTTAGTCATTAAAAGTGGGACAGAGGAAGCAATGATCGACGACATCGAGGAGACATTCGGTCGACTCAGAGCCGTGAACATGAAGCTCAATCCGGCCAAGTGCTCTTTCGGAATGAAGCAAGGCAAATTCTTGGGGCACATAGTCACCGACTAGAACATCATGGCTAACCCTGAAAAAATAAAGGCCATAATGCAAATGAAGGCGCCACAGAGTCTAAAAGAACTCCAATGTTTAAACGGTCGACTAGCCGCCCTCCATCGTTTCATCTCCAAGTTGGCAGAAAGGTCGATGCCTTTCTTCCGAACCCTGAAACAAGCATCTGACAAAAAACAATTCCTCTGGACCAAAGAAGCTGATAAAGCATTCCTGGAACTAAAGCAGAGCCTCTCCGCTCTCACACCAGTTACCGCTCCAGCAACAGGAGAGGAAGTAATCCTCTACCTCTCTGTCGGCATTGAGGCCATAAGCTCGGTCTTATGCACTGAACGAGCCGACCAACAAGTTCCAGTCTACTTTGTGAACAGAGCAATGAAAGATCCTGAAACCAGGTACACCAAAATTGAAAAATTATTATTAGCTCTAATCCACACTGCCCGGCGCCTGCGCCGATACTTTCAGGCTTACAGGATTACAATACTCACAAACTACCCCCTCTGGGAGGTAATCCAAAGACCGAAAACATCAGGCCGATTCGTGAAATGGGCTATTGAACTCGGCAAGCACGAACTGCACTTCAAACCCCGAACGGCGATTAAAGGGCAGGTGTTAGCCGACTTTATAACAGAATTACAAGTCAGCTCCAGCACCGACAAACCGACAGTTGAAGAATACAAACTCCCATCACCAATTGTTGGCACCAATGTCTGGACACTGTACACAGATGGAGCCAAAAACAGCGAAGGTTCCGGGGCCGGCCTGGTCCTGATCGATCCACACGGAGTCGAAGTAACGTACGCCATTCGGCTCGACTTACCGAGTACAAACAATAAGGCCGAGTACGAGGCATTGCTAGCAGGGTTGCGATTGGCAAAAAAGATGAAGGTGAAAAAACTCGCTGCGCGAGTCGACTCACTACTGGTCATAAACCAAGTAAATGGCGAGTTCGAAATCCGGGGCGAAGAATTGCAGCGGTACGCCAACAAAGTCAAAGAACTCACTTCCTAGTTCGAAGGATTTGAGATCACCCAAATCCCGAGGAGTTAAAATAAAAAAGCCGACGCACTGAGCAAGTTGGCATCCCTTGCCTTCGCCCACCTAACCAAACAGGTGTCGGTTGAAATCATACACAGTCGGACCGACGAACTCAAAGAGGTGCTAGAAACCGATACTGTAGTCTCGACCAGTTGGATAACACCAATCCGGAACTACTTATCACAATGCATCCTCCCTGAATCGTCGCTAGAAGCAGCAAAGCTGAAAGCTCAGGCTCAACAATACACAATTCACAATGACAAACTCTACAAGAGTCATACCCACAGCCACTGCTGGCATGCCTGACACCCGAAGAGGGACATTATGTCATAAGGGAGATCCATGAAGGAATCTGCGGCACCCACTCCGGTCCTCGGTCGATAGTCACCCGAATGATGACAATGGGTTATTACTGGCCTACAATGTACACCGACACCGAAAAAGAAATACAGAAATGTCGAGGCTGCCAGATGCACGCAAGTGTACAACGTGTACCGAAGCATAATCTAATACCGGTAACCTCCCCATGGCCCTTCTACAAATGGGGCATCGACATTGTCGGACCTTTCCCAGAGGCACCAGGCCGAATCAAGTTCCTCATCGTTGCAGTTGACTACTTCACTAAGTGGCCAGAAGTAAAAGCCGTGGCTACCATCACCGGCAAACAAGTGATCAACTTCGTCTGGGAACAAATAGTCTTCAGATACGGCTTGCCGGGAAAGATAGTGTCGGATAATGGAAAACAGTTTGCCGATAATCCGTTCAAAGCATGGTGCCAAGAGCTACAGATCACACAAGTATTCACTTCAGTTGCACACCCACAATCGAATGGCCAAGTCGAACAGACAAACAGGTCAATTGTCTCAGGCATCAAGACTCGACTCGGTGAACAGGGAAGAAACTGGCTGAACGAACTACCAAATGTCTTGTGGGCCATACGCACCACTGAACGGACCAGCCACGGGCACACTCCCTACAGTTTAACCTTCGGCTCCGAAGCCGTAATACCAGCCGAAATCGGCATGCCTCAGAGCTGCTGGTCAACTTGGCTTTAACACAAGAACGCCGAGACATGGCCGCAATCAACGAGGCACGATAGAAAAAGCAGATGGAAAAATACTACAATCAAAAGGTCCGAGAAGTCACATTTCGGCCTGGAGATTACGTATTCCGACACAATGAGGCGAGCAGACAGGAAAATCAAGGCAAACTAGGGCCAAACTGGGAGGGTCCCTACCAGGTCAGTGAGGTGCATGCAAAAGGCTCTTACAAACTGGTAACCATGGAGGGCAAAGCCGTTCCCTGACACTGGAACGCAATGCAGCTAAAAAAATGTTATCTGTAAACCGAAACACACTTTGTTCGACACAATTCTCTTTATGACATCTAATGAAAGTCGGCACTGAATTTTTCGAATTTTTGTCTCTTTTAAATAAATGGTTGCATCTAACTATAATTGCTCCAGCCGACTGGCTAATGCCGTCAAGATTATAATACAGATCACATACTACATGATTTAGACTCATATCGGTCATATCGGTTATACAACCCTGGCACACGATTTATCTAACTTCATAGCAAGGCCGAAAGGACCTTGTAGCTGTCACTTTATGGATAGATGACCGTGCCGGTCAATCACAAATCAACAATCGACCGACCCGACACCCATCCCATAAGCAACAGCCCTCGTAAGATGGTTATCCGTACCGGGCTATACAGGGAAACGCCCCGTCGTTCATCTCTCACAGCTCTCATTAGTGGGTGACCGACACGCTCCCAATCCCCCCAGTCGGCATGTTAACAACCGACACATGGAAGATTGGGCATAGATCGGACCACATAGACCGAAAGACTTAGGTCGAACCTAGGTATAAAAGCGCAAAAAACATGTTTTAATTATCATACACCCATAACAAGTCTAGTGGAAACACAGGACTACATACATTTGATACCGACACGCTCGTATCACACGCAATTGAGGTCGATAGTAAAACATTGACAAATGTTCACTCACTCCCTCACCTTTTTATTTAATAAACTCAAACATTGAGGTCGATTACCGACACTATACATTCACACTCGGTCATCGCAAGACACACTACGTCAAAAAGTGGCTTTGGCCACGGTTTTTTTGATAACGCATAGCCACTGTTTTGAAAAAAGCGTGGCCAAAGGTAAGAAATTCTCGTTTTAGCCACACATATTTTGTACCCGTGGCCAAATATATAGCCTTTGGACCCTTTTAGCCACGTATTTTTTTGTTTATGTGACAACAACAATCAGGTGCAGTGGCTTTAGCCACTATTTTACAAAAATATGTGGCACTTATTTGTCACACTTAAAAAAGAGTGGCGAAATGCACCAAACGGCCACGGAATTTTTATGATTTTTTATTCGTGTGACCAAAAAGGAATGTATGGCCACGCTTAAATAATGTTGTGTTACGGAAGAGTAGATTTTATTACTTAGTAAATTAAAAAAAAAACAAAACTATTTATGCGTGGCTAAATGTGAGCAATGGCCACGCTTTTTACTTAGTTATGTGGCTAAAAGCTAGTACATATGGCCACTGTTATTAGGTTGTGTGACTAAATATTAGATGACTAATGGTCACGGTAGGTTGTGAGTGACAAAAATCTATTACCTATGGCCACATATATTAACCGTGACTAAATGGTAGGTTGTGAGTGACAAAAATTTATTTTATGGTCACGGTAAAATATTAAACGCGTGGCGAAAAATAGAAGATTTGTTTCCCTCTAAAACAACGCGCTTTTTTCAATTGTACCATTAATTCACGCAGGTTAAAATCTGCTACCCTATATATCATCATCATTGTTATTTTCCTTTTTACCGCCATCCCTTTCTTGATCTCAAATTCTCTACACCAATTCTCTCAAATTCTCTACACCAATTCGTTTACACCAATTCTTGTATCAAATGGCCAATAATCAACGCTCCCTTAATTACTGGTATGTGAAGCATAACCGTATTTTTTTGGTTTACAGTAACAGGAGAAGAAGATCCTTCAAGTCCCACAAATCTGTGATTAAACACAACGATGAGAACATCCTGAAGCAACTATATGCGCAGAAGATTCCTGATTGTTTTGCCTACCATGTTGAGACAGCGAAATTATTTCGTGTCGTCCTTGATACAAAATTCAATGAACCCGAAGAAGAAGATGAAGAAGATGAAGATGAAGAAGATGATGAAGAAGATCATGAAGAAGCAGATGAAGCAGATGAAGAAGATGAAGAATAAGAAGATGATGATGATGATGATGATCATGATGATGACGATGCAAGTTCATCAGGATCATACATATCCGAAGATTGCAGTGATCCGGATTATTAATTAATGGATGTTTATGTTTAATTATGAACAAATTAAGAACAATAGTTTATATGTTTATTTAGTTATGATATTAGTAGTTATAATATATATATGATGGTTATAATATATGTTTATCATGTTTGATTATCTTGTGATATGGCCACTCATATTAAAACATTGGTTGCGTGACAAATTATGACAAATGGTCACGGTATATTAATTTTAGGTGGCTAAAAGAATACCAACAGTCGACGGCGCTTGTAATCATGATTATTTCATTTACTTTTTCATTTACTTTATCTTTCAAATCTCCATCTACCACGCCCCTAGAGTATCGATATATACTATCTCTGTATCAGTTTTCATCATCATCTCCACCATGACCCTTTTCTCCCAGTCTTTCTCTCTCTGTTTTTCGTCCATCATCGACGGCAAAAAATGTGGAATTGGCATCATCCGTATGTGGAAAACGGTAAGTTATCATGTGCAGGGAAATTTTCATCCAATTCGATTGAAATTTTCATCTCAGATTTGGTAATTTTATCTTGTGCAGGGAAAGATTGCACTCTGTATCTCCTGCGAGCAGATTTTAAGTTATTGTGGAAACCATGGAGACGAGGAGTCTCTAATGGTTCATACAAATGCTTTACTGCGAGCAGATTTTAAGTTATTGTGTAATTTTATAACACTCAGCAGTAAGGGCACATGTATTCTTCAGGTGCTTCTCTCCCTTTTGGCCCCATGAACCCGATTTCTCTTCGCCACTTCTTCACCATTTTCAGTTGATCAGAAGCAAGTGCATGTGAGAAAGCAAAGAGGGACCTGTTCTCTCTTTTCACTTGATCAGAAGCAAGTGCATGTGAGAAAGCAAAGAGGGATTTTTCTTCAGCCGCTTCTTCTCCATTTTAAGTTAGTAGTTTTTCAGTTGTAATTTTATAGATCAATGTATTAATGGAAAAATAACCTTTGGATTATGTATGTAATTGTGTTTGTTAAAGCAGCAGTTGATTTTGTTTGTTTATTTTTGACTTTTATTGACTCTGGTTTGGTCAAAGAGAGGAGACCTGCAGGCACAATCAAAAAAAGGAAACACTTGACTCAAAATTAAGATCCATAATATATATTCCAGAATACATAAGAAAAAAAACAAATATTGTTGATACTGTAGTTTGCTAAGATTCAAAAACATTACAATGATGATCAATTAATCGGTGGTTTTTCGTAATATCATTCCAGTACAGTCAGCTCTATGGTAAACATTGTGACGTGCATCTACGGATGGCAATACATTATCGTTGTGAGGAAAAACTACCGTACTAAATTCTTCATTGGCATCGTCTTCATAATAATCTCTGTAATTTCTGGGAGGTGTCATAAAGACAATATGCAGTTTTATATCCAGCTGGTCTTTGACGTAAAACAACTGTTGTGCTTGTGACGCGAAAATGAACGGGTCCTCCTTGTGACCTAGTCTTTTAAGGTTGACCAAAGTGTAACCAAGACTATCTTTTTTGACCCCCTGTGTATTCTCAACCCAGTCGCACATAAATAGAGGGATGGTTTTAATATGGTAATCTAGTAGCCATATCTCTTTTAAAACCCCATAGTAAGGTTTTTTTCCATAAGTTAAGACCTCGTTAGAGATGTGCATGTCATTTACCTCTACACCAACCCCGCTGTTCTGGTAAACCCTACCGTCTCGAAATTTTGTACGAAATGAATAGCCATTGATGTCATATACTTCATATTTCCTCACGCTTCTGTGCGGACCATGTGAAATCCACCTAACGGTCTCTGATATAGTTTCTGGGGACTCCGCCATCTCCTTTTCAACCTGAAATTCATAGTAGGTTCATCAGGAGAGTTCATTAGGAATAGGAAGATTATAGCTCTTCCAAAAATAAAATAAAGTTGTTCCGGACAACTCAGGTCAGTTGTTCCGGAAAGTTACAGTTCATCCGGAATTAAAACTATAAGAAAAATAGTTTCAGTTCACCAGGAAGGTTATAGTTCATCCGGATAGAAAATAGAGTTATTCCGGACAACTCAGGTCAGTTGTTCAGGAAAGTTACAGTTCATCCGGAATTAAAACTATAAGAAAAATAGTTTCAGTTCACCAGGAAGGTTATAGTTCATCCGGATAGAAAATAGAGTTATTCCGGACAACTCAGGTCAGTTGTTCCGGAAATCCGGAATTATAACTATAAGAAAATAGTTTCAGTTCACCAGGAAGGTTATAGTTCATCCGGATAGAAAATAGAGTTGTTCCGGACAACTCAGGTCAGTTGTTCAGGAAAGTTACAGTTCATCCGGAATTAAAGCAATAAGCAAATTTAGCTGACCTTGTTGCGTAACCATTTACCAAATGTTGTGCTCTGCTTCTTAGTCAGGTTATTTAGTCTACTACCAGGATGTTCCTTTTCCAAAAATTTCATGTGTTCTCTGCAATTACATGAATTGAAGTTATCTATAAAAGTTTATAATTAATTAAACAGATAAAAAAGGTTAATAATCTAAATTACTTACTCGATATAATGCTCAATTTCAGGCGTATTTAGCAACACAAATAAATGTGCTTTCGATAGGAGCTCTGGAGAGACTTCAACTGATCTACCAGCTGACCCAGGACTTCCATCCGCACTGCTATGCTTTTTAGATGGAACACCAATAGTTGTGATGTTTTTTTGGTATTCGCTGAGAAACTCAATCGTTTCTTCTACAATGTTCTCCTCAGCAATGCACCCTTCTGGATAAGTTTTGTTTCTCACGTGGCCCTTAATTACCTTCATACACCTTTCAAATGGATACATCCATCGAAAGCATATTGGGCCACATAATTTTACCTCCCTAGTAAGGTGCACCGTCAAATGAAGCATAACATCAAAAAATGATGGCGGGAAATATTTCTCAAGCAGGCATAGTGTGACACAAAGATCTGCTTGCAATTTGTCTAGCTCTTCGACGTTGATCTCTTTGCTGCATATTGATTTGAAAAAAAAACAGAGCCTTATAATAGCATATCTTGTCGGTTCAGGCATGACTGGCCGAATTGCAATTGGCAGAAACTGTTGCATCAGCATATGATAGTCATGTGACTTTAGCCCCACAAGTTTCTTGTCCTTTAGACTAACCAAACTAGAAAAGTTAGAACAATAGCCTTGTGGAACCTTCAAGTTATACAACGTGTCACAAAACTTTTCCTTTTCATCTTTTTGTAACGTGTAAGACGCTGCAGGAAGTACTATGTTGTTCTTGTTCTGTTTAGGCTGCAACTCTGGTCTTAACCCCAAAAAGTTCAGATCCTTTCTCGCATTCAGTCCATCCTTCGTCTTTCCGGGAAGGTTGAGCAGAGTTCCAACAAGACTCTCAGCCACATTCTTTTCAATATGCATGAAATCAATGCAATGTTGGACACTATTATGCCTCCAGTATCTAAGTCTTCGAAACCATATATTGAATTTCTTCCAATATGGTGGCTTCTCTTTGTTCTTTCTTTTTCTCTTATCAATCTTCCCCCTCTTCCGATTAAGGTCTCTGGGATTTCTGAATCAGTACACCTTAATCCCTTTCCCCATTTGTTCCTGATCTGTTGAACTTTGTTGTATATCTGTTCTCCGGTCATAGGATCAGCAGCAACTTCCAACTCTTGTTTACCATTGAAGGCCTCTGTTTGCTTTCGGAAGGCATGCGTATATGGTAGATATCTTCTGTGACCAGCATAACACTGCTTGGCTGAGAAAGGAAGCCTAATGCATTTAGTTTCTTCCCGACATACCACATAACCACGGAATCCACTGTACGGGCAACCACAAAGTGTACGAGGTGATTATCGGGGCAGAGAGACAGATTATCTTAGACGGGTTGGCCCTGCTCAACCAGGTACTTACAGAGCCACCAAGTCCATCAAGATACCAGATGGCTACTTTTCTAGTAGAAGAGATACGCGTCTCCGATGCCAGGCTTCAAATGTTGGTTCAACATAGGCAAGAAGCAATGAGTAGGCATTTGGAGTTGATGGAGGAGATGGAATCTAGGTTCCCGTGAACCTCAACATGCAACTGCTCTGTTTTTTTTTTTAGGAATGAACATGTAAATTAGGAAACAATTTTGTGTATGGAATTGGAATCAGTAGTATGAAATCCACTTTTTGTTATATACTTGTTTATCTATTTTTGTTTATTAAATCAATCTGTTAAACAAAAACCCTAATCCTCGAAAACAGAGACGATCAACAATTGCAATCAGATCAACAACTGATGCAGAGACGATCAAAAACCCTAAACACAAAAAACAGAACGCCCATTTCCTATTGAAACATGGAATTTTCATGTTCAAATCAACTGTTTTCTATCTCTGCATTACATTAGATTTCCGTCGACGATGCGTTGGAGTAGACGGCGACGGAGGTAACGGAGGAGAGGTCGAGCGGTTGTGCGTATAAACCCTAGAAAATGAACGCCCATTTTCTTTTGTATATATATTTGGAAAACGAAAATAGAAAACAGAAAACAGTAAAAAAAGTGTTTTCCATTTTTAGTTAAAATTTAGAAAACACTATTTTCTGTTTTCCTAGAAAACAGTAAAAAAGGTGTTTTCCATTTTTAATTAAAATTTAGAAAACACTATTTTCTGTTTCCCTTGTTTTTTTTGGAAAACAGAAATGGAAAACACCCCCTGTTTTCCACAACTAAACGCCCCCTTAAATTTTGGGGAATTATAATTCTAAATAAATTATATAAAAAGATTTAAGATAAAAATTAAATAATGGGTCAATTTGGGGTCAAATGGGTCAATTTGATGTGTTTAGGACCAATGAGTCCCAATAAGGTGTGTATGTAACCAATAAGTTGTGTTGAGGACCAATGAGACCCAATAAGGTGTGTTTAGGGGAAACGAGGGTCAGTTGAGACCAATGAGTCCCAGTAAGGTGTGTATGTAACCAATAAGCATGTTTAGGACCAATGATGGCCCAATAAGGTGCGTATGTAACCAATAAGTTGTGTTGAGGACCAATGAGACCCAATAAGGTGTGTTTAGGGGAAACGAGGGTCAGTTGGGACCAATATTGAGTCCCCAGTAAGGTGTGTTTAGGGGAAACGAGGGTCAGTTGGGACCAATGAGTCCCAATAAGGTGTGTATGTAACCAATAAGCATGTTTAGGACCAATGATGGCCCAATAAGGTGTATGTAACAAATAAGTTGTGTTTATGACCAATGAGACCCAATAAGGTGTGTTTAGGGGAAACGAGGGCCTGTTGGGACCAATGAGTCCCAGTAAGGTGTGTATGTAACCAATAAGCATGTTTAGGACCAATGATGGCCCAATAAGGTGTGTATGTAACAAATAAGTTGTGTTTAGGACCAATGAAACCCAATAAGGTGTGTTTAGGGGAAACGAGGGCCAGTTGGGACCAATTAGTCCCAGTAAGGTGTGTATGTAACCAATAGGCATGTTTAGGACCAATAATGACCCAATAAGGTGTGTATGTAACAAATAAGTTGTGTTTAGGACCAATGAGACCCAATAAGGTGTGTTTAGGGGAAACGAGGGCCAGTTGGGACCAATGAGTCCCAGTAAGGTGTGTATGTAACCAATAAGCATGTTTAGGACCAATGATGGCCCAATAAGGTGTGTATGTAACAAATAAGTTGTGTTTAGGACCAATGAGACCCAATAAGGTGTGTTTAGGGGAAACGAGGGCCAGTTGGGACCAATGAGTCCCAGTAGGGTGTGTTTAGGGGAAATGAGGGTCAGTTGGGACCAATGAGTAATAAGGTGTGTATGTAACCAATAGGCATGTTTAGGACCAATGATGGCCCAATAAGGTGTGTATGTAACCAATAAGCATGTTTAAGACCAATGAGTCCCAATAAGGTGTGTTTAGGGGAAACGAGGGCCAGTTGGGACCAATTAGTCCCAATAAGGTGTGTATGTAACCAATAAGCATGTTTAGGACCAATGATGGCCCAATAAGGTGTGTATGTAACCAATAAGCATGTTTAAGACCAATGAGTCCCAATAAGGTGTGTTTAGGGGAAACAAGGGCCAGTTGGGACCAATTAGTCCCAATAAGGTGTGTATGTAACCAATATGCATGTTTAGGACCAATGATGGCCCAATAAGGTGTGTATGTAACAAATAAGTTGTGTTTAGGACCAATGAGAGCCAATAAGGTGTGTTTAGGGGAAACGAGGGCCAGTTGGGACCAATAAGTCCAGTAAGGTGTGTATGTAACCAATAAGCATGGTTAGGACCAATGACGGCCCAATAAGGTGTGTTTAGGGGCAATGAGGGTCATTTTAGGATACAATTATCATTAAATTTATTGCTTAGTATTCCATTTTACATTTAAAGATCATTTTAAAGGTATGTTTAAAATAAAGTTAAATACGATTTGCGTCCCTGTGGTTTGGTGGTTTTAACTTTTTGAGTCCATGTTAACTCTTTAAAATTCAAGATAAATATTAACGCAAATCGTATTAATTGAGTTTATATTAAATCCGATAAATGCTGTCACGACCTTATTAGCTGAGATGTTTTCACCCGGATCGATCCTATTAATCCCCAAATTACTTCCCACAATTTTTCAAAATTCATTGATCAGTTCCTATTCAATTCCCTCTAACCAAAATTTTATCACCAAAACGATTCATTACTCTCTTCTTCCATATCACTAAAAGTTCATCTACCTAATTGATTGATCAGTTCCGGATTCATCACACTATCATCTTCAGAAGATCACTACCTAATTTCCGTCAGTATATATTAATTTCACTGTCATCTTCAGTAGATCATTTTCATCTCAATTATTTCATCTTAATTATTCCATCGCATTTATTTCATTAATTCTCTATTTATTTCACTGTCATCTACAGGATTCATCTGATTTAACAATGGACATTGAAGGTGAAGCACATGACAATGAATATTATTCGGAAGAAGATGGAATGTATAACAATGCCGATTATTCGGATAATGAAGAGGAAATGGATAATATTGACGATTATTCGGGTGAAGAGTGTTGGGTTACGACAGTGGCATTCGGGTCTCGGTAATAGCAATTTTTTTTTTTTTTTAGAAATAATTATTTACAATAAATAATTATTAAACGATTACCGAATAAATAGTAAATTAAATTTGGATAATTAAATTAACAATTAATTTAATAGGCAGCGGAAAACGTTTTAATTTACTAACGCGAAAACCAGATAATTAGCGTAAACCTAAAACAACAGGATTCGACAATCACCAAACGCGCAAACACCAAAAACGCGTTTTAATCAAAACGCGGCATAATATAAATATGAACAATCAATTAAATCTAAACTAACTACGAGTTTAGATATACCTGAGCGGTGATTCAAACAGACGTTCGAGACACCGGAAGTCAACGGGTGACGCTAGGGTTTCACAGAAGTGATTCGTCTGACGAATCTGACTTTCCTCGCGGACACGGATTTACTACGCGGTGAATCAAGCACCGAGAAAATCTCGTATGTCGGATCAGGCGCGAATTAGGGTTTCGCGGACGACGGCGGAACACGCGTGAGACACGGTTCGCGACTAGGGTTGTCGGCGGTGGAACCGGCGACGGCGAGGAGGGCCGGCGGCTGAGAAGGCGGCGGCGAGGTGCGACGGAGGCCGCGGCGGTGAGCGGCGGTGGGCTGCGGTCGGGCTGCAGGCGGCGGCGGCTCGGCTTCGGCGGGCTGCTGCTGCGGCGGCTTGATCGCGGCGGGCGGCGGCGACCCGGTGGCTGGGGCGGCGGCGATGGAGGATGGCGGACGGCGGCGGCTTTGTGAGCGGCAGTCGGCAGCGGTGAAAACGACAGGGCGGCGACGGTGATCTAGGATTAGGGTTCTTGCCAACAAGTCGTCGGAGAACGAGGAGGCGGCGGCGGCGGGGTGGCCGTCGGCGTCGGAGTCGCGAGAGGGTGGAGGGGAGGCCGAAATTTTCACTAACTGGATTAGGGTTTCGCCTCCCTTAATCAGTTATATTTATAACTGATTTAATTTCCTTTTAGCCCCTCGATTTTACCTAATCCTTAATCGAACCATTTAATTTCTGAAATTAACATTTAAACCTTTAAATGTTTGTCGCTTGCCGAGTATTAGTCAAACTAATAATCTGTCTATTCTCGTCCATAACGTTAGTAATGATATTTAACGTTTTTGTCGCTTAATTAATCTTTATGATTAATATTGATTTAAGTAATTAATTATGTATCAATTAAACTATTTAATAAACACATAATTAATCTTTCTGCGAATTTGCCGGTTATATAGGTAAGCGGTCTTTAATACCCGTTGCCTCCGGTGTAACTCTTACGGGTCTTAACCGGGTCGGGTACTTGATTTAGTCGGATCTGGACATCTAAATCCAACAGTCTCCCACTTGGACTGATCGCGACTATTAATCAAGTTACAGTCAGAGGTGCTCTAGCTACACGTGGCTGTCCCAACCAGTCATGACACTTCAAGTCAAAACAACCAAGGCATATCATTAAACTTGTGATATAGTTTAGACTTATGGTATTTGTAAAGTCATCAGATCCTTTCTGTATGTGACATCAATCGAACCAGAGACATGGATCTTTTCATTCTCTTCGTGTTCGATTATTGTATTCCTCGTTTTACTGTTCGAAGTGGTCCAATCAAACACACAGTAAGTTTGGGTAAGGCCTTACACTTTACACTTGGAACTAACGAGAGGGCCCATGATGTCGACCTGTTGCATTGAAAAATGCAAGAGTAC
This sequence comes from Deinandra increscens subsp. villosa, assembly GCA_039602395.1. Classification (NCBI taxonomy): domain Eukaryota; kingdom Viridiplantae; phylum Streptophyta; class Magnoliopsida; order Asterales; family Asteraceae; genus Deinandra; species Deinandra increscens. The sequence continues at coordinate 42,390 of JBCNJP010006810.1, read as the reverse complement.
AGAATCCCATGTTGACTACATACAGCTCCCACTAAGCTTCAGATCCATTCCCAAAAGTAACCGTTATGGCTGGCAGTTACGCGACAGCGTTAAGCTACAATCAAAGAATGTTCTTTGGCAAACGGGAGGTCGCTCATGTGTCTCAGGTCTAAGGATACCGTTGAGTATACCATTAATCAGATTTGTCTTATGCTAAGATCCATGAAGACATTCTGATACGAGTTACGTCCCGACGTCATTCTCCAACGAGGCCTTGTGAGTCTAGATGTCAACACCTTGAGTCCAGAGTCAGAATAGTCTTGCTTCAGGCGTTGCTCCCGCAATGTCTGATCGACTACGGACTTTTAGAATATTGACGAAATATTCATGGATGATAAAACGTATAAAATTCGAACGCGTTACGCAGAATTCAGACTCTCGTCTAACAACTTAGAGGAGGCCGAATGATATGGTGCAAACGACAGTGTTCGACATCCAACACTAGAATCGAATATCGAAGTGATGCAGAATTTGTGTACTAAGTAGTAGACTAATTTCGCTGATCTAGCCCGATCGCGGAAATTGTGGATTCGCTATCAAATGCTCGTATTTCGATTTAGAATTGCCAATATCTGTTGTTTCTTGAGATCCAGCGTTTATCTTGAACAGAGAATCTTCTTAAGTGAATCGAACTTGTGATAATGGAGTGCCCTTGGTAAGCACACGTATGACTGTGTTATCACGTGAGCATGTTAATCGACTATTTATAGAGTCGAATTAACCCTTTGAATGTTTTATAGCATTCTTAGTTCAGATTCAATTAAGTTGGCTATTTATGTTCAACGAATATAATTCGTACTCAGTTGATGAACATATATTCCCTCATCAGTGTTCAGCAGTGATGATGTGATTTTCCATTTATGGCGTAACATCTTACGGCAACATTCCATGCAATATTCAAGTATTGGATTCATGTCTACATCATATTTAGTATGATTTGAACTGTTTCAAGAGATCGATCGCGTGTGGTTGCTCAGTCATATCATGATCAATACTTAACATTATCTTGAAACTTGTAATCGATTGAGGTGTCATTTAAAGTTTCAACCCAGTAAATTTAAATGATCTTTGGATCGGCACTTGATCGTTATTCCAATAAGGATCTATGGCGATGCTCCCACTTGCTTGAGGCAGATTGACATTCCTATCTTCATCTTTCTTTCAAACCGTGTGGATACTGATTTTACGCAGAAATGCGATAATCAATTTCCGTTCTCAAGAACGGAAAAAGCTCGACTCCGTAGTTTGAGGTACGGAATTCGAATGCTTAATATCCAGATGTTATGACTTATTCATAAGTTCAAAAACGATTGTCAAAGTCTTTTCAGAGTTTGATAGCATGGAGATGCGTTCGTCTTTGATTGTTTGAAAGTTTCTCGTGATATTCGAGATGATGATATATTCTATCGGACCCTGGGGTCCGATACCAGAGGATGTTTCCTTATTCAGGTAAGGTCAAACATGCCAACTCTAACTGGAATGTCAATATGTTCCGCTTAACAACAATCCATAGTTGGCGAAACATTATTTATCTGGCTCGTCTCGTTTAGATGCGAGAGTTGTTTTACATATTCCAGTGACGTATCTAAGTCACTTTTCTTTAGATGTTTAAAGATCTAGCTTTGGACATGTAATTGCTAAATTCCATCTTCGCAAGATACCGGTCTTGGGATTGGAAGTTAGTTATGCAAGTGTTGTGTGAAAGGGGTGTCATGGTTACATGAAGTCAAGGGCAAGCCATTAGTCTTGTGTGTTACAGTTTCATACTGAAAATGTTGGATCGACGTATATGACACTTAGTGTTCGTCGGATTTAAAACACATGTGAGTACAACTATTGTAGTCTAAGACTTCCAAGATGTGTCTAGGTATATACATTTAATGGTAATGTGCACCAGAATTGGTGTGACCATACTGCAATGTTGTAATCATCAGGTGATTACTCTTGCAGTTGTTTAGCTGGTGATTCGAACTTATATGATCAGACGTCTACTTAAAGCAGAGGATTGACATGTTCATACGATTGTAGATCGAAGTGGCGATCTTTAATCGGTTCGACTTGATTTAATATTATCGACGCTGGGTGGTTTAAAATCACAGGACTTTAAGAACCACAATTGCGTCGTGCGTTGTCACGTAACTATTACGATATACGCTTAATACATTATAGCTTTAATGGGATGTGATAACCAAAAGTTATCACGTCGCATTTGAGCCAGTCTTCATCAAATCAAGTGCACCAGGATTGGAAGATATGTTGTTATGGGATTTTGAATTTAATCTAACAAAAGGTTGAATCAAATTCAAAGTAGATTAAAACTAAAGTCGAATGTTTCGAAAATCAACCATTGTCAAAACATGTCATTATCAAAATCCAGAGAAAGCAATTTGTTCATCCTGGAAAACAGCCAGGGAAAACCAAACAAAACCAGTTGTTTTATAATCACCAAGAATTGTTTTAAATCAAAACTCAGGACGCGAACTTTATTTGGGTGCGACAATCGCAGGGTAGTTCAGCGTCGTCTTGGCTTGCTTCCTTTTAAGCTTCATGCACCTACAAAATGTAAAGTATGTCAAACATATATTTTGTAGGAATAAGTGAAGCATCATACAACATAAACTCATGTGTATACCTGAGGAATTACCCGGCTGGGCTTTTCCACTTTTCACCTTGGCAAGATACTCAGGGCAGTTTCTTTTCCAGTGCCCCATCTTGTGGCACTCAAAGCACTCGCGCTGTTCAGCAGGTGGTGCTTTGGTGGCCTTAGGCTTGCTTTTCTGCGAGATTCCAGACCCTCTGGTTGCAACTGCCTTGCCTCGCTTCTTGTTACCACGTCTGCCCTTCTTTACCTCAGGCTTCTTGACGCCTCCTGATCGGATTGTGAGTACATCGGGTGCCTTACCGTTAACAAAATTAACTTCAGCGGTTTTAAGCATACCGTGAAGTTCAGTCACTGACTTTACCATGCTATGCATGTTAAAGTTCACCCGGAAAGGAGTGAAGGCACTGGACAGTGAGTGAAGAATTAGGTCAGTCGCCATTTCGGCGGGTATGACGTAATTCAGCTTTGCTAAACGGTCGATGTAACTCTTCATCTTCAGGACATGAGGGCTGACAGGAGCGCCTTCGGCCATGCGACAACTAATAAGTGTCACAACGGTGTCATAGCGTTCCTGTCGGGCCTGAGTTTCAAACATGCCCCTCAGATCACCGATCATCTGAAAAGCCGTCCTGTCAACCATGTTTTTCTGAATCTCAGATTCCATGGTGGCTAACATAAGACATGCGACATTCTTGGCATTTGTACGCAATGTGTTATGGGCGTTTCGCGCCGCTTGCGTGTCAGCTTCAGGTTCCTCAGGAACCTCAGCATCTAACACGGTCTCCATGTTAGCCATTTTCAGGACGATTCTCAGATTCCTTTCCCAATCAAGGAAGTTGGCGCCATTAAGTTTCTCCTTCTCAAGGAGAGACTTGAGATGGAAAATCTCTTGGTTCGCGCGGTTAGCCATCTGAAACAACAGGCAAATGTTTTAGTGTTTCGATGTTTGATTCGTATTCAAGGATGGCAAGCTAATCTTGAATAGGAATTGGGAATTCAGTTAGTTAGACAATTTCTCCAGACAGCGTAAAGTGCTTTCAAAATTCCTAAGTAGCCGAACGGACAACGATTGTCACTTGTGAGTCTACTATCACAACTCCCGTTATGGGGCTTTCGCGAACGGATCAACGAAATACGTTTAGCCCCATCTATGCCCATTTTGTCTACAAGCCGACCAGAGGTACGGTGTTGAAATACTCCAATACCAAAGGTGCATGTAAAGAAAATAGTAGTTGTCCTAAGCAGTCAGTGTGAGCGTACGGTGTTGAAATACTCCAATACGCTCACCTTGGAAGATACCCTAAACACCACGTGCGGTGTTGAAATACTCCAACACGGATGCATCGGTAAATATGTTCCAAGTTAGACGCGACTTAGGATGGCATAGACCACCGGTTTTAGGCTTACCAGATAGGATTATTAGGTCATATTTTAATATTAAATGTGACGACAGATTTTATGAATCCTATCTCACTCGAGACGATCAATTGAATAACCTAAGTATTAATGATCTACGTGTCGCGAGACGATAACCAATTTCCTTTTGAAGTTCGATTACTTTATCGAAAAATCCGAATTTAATGTCGAATTAAATTGGTTAATAAAATTTTATGAAGTCGTAATAAAATTAGGACTTTTATTTAATCGGTTGAAAAATTAGTTTCATATTGACAAAACTAAGTTTGGGTCTTAAGTTGGCGTGTTAATCTAATTAAGACAAGCAACGAAAAACAAGCAAACACACATGTACATATTCGGCCATGCAGGGCGATCGATATTGTCAGAGCCTATGACAATATCAAATAGGGCAAGGGACATAAAGGTAAATCAACCACGTGAATAGAAAACTCCCTGATTGACTTAGTTGCTCCCACTGGCTTTAACAAGCTCCTGCGAGTCACCCAGAAAACGTCGGTCTTGTTTTGACTACTAGCCATTTTCGAAAATCCCATAAAGGGATAATACCAAATGGGTCTTGTATCAAGCTCGTCTCGTTCGTCCAGGCGAATGTGAGCGATTACAAATTTAAAATAAAACTATTTTATTTTAACTAATTACAACTTTGAACCCAGTAAAAGTGGGCCAAACCAAAACAAAAACTACATGGGCCTAATGGGCCAAACCATAACGCATTCATGACAAAACAAATGTGGTCGGGCCGAATATGTACGAAAGATAATTCAACCAATTGTATTGAATCGGATTATGATTAGTGGAACCATGTCGACTAAATATATTTAAAGGGCGATTCAGTCAATTTCGCGACTTTCGAGTTCAGAACCCCAGTTCGCGAAAGTATGCCGGTTTAAAATAGACCGGCCTGGGTTTGCGTGTGGTGATCAAGGCTCTGATACCACTGTTGGGTTACGACAGTGGCATTCGGGTCTCGGTAATAGCAATTTTTTTTTTTTTTTTTGGAAATAATTATTTACAATAAATAATTATTAAACGATTACCGAATAAATAGTAAATTAAACTTGGATAATTAAATTAACAATTAATTTAATAGGCAGCGGAAAACGTTTTAATTTACTAACGCGAAAACCAGATAATTAGCGTAAACCTAAAACAACAGGATTCGACAATCACCAAACGCGCAAACACCAAAAACGCGTTTTAATCAAAACGCGGCATAATATAAATATGAACAATCAATTAAATCTAAACTAACTACGAGTTTAGATATACCTGAGCGGTGATTCAAACAGACGTTCGAGACACCGGAAGTCAACGGGTGACGCTAGGGTTTCACAGAAGTGATTCGTCTGACGAATCTGACTTTCCTCGCGGACACGGATTTACTACGCGGTGAATCAAGCACCGAGAAAATCTCGTATGTCGGATCAGGCGCGAATTAGGGTTTCGCGGACGACGGCGGAACACGCGTGAGACACGGTTCGCGACTAGGGTTGTCGGCGGTGGAACCGGCGACGGCGAGGAGGGCCGGCGGCTGAGAAGGCGGCGGCGAGGTGCGACGGAGGCCGCGGCGGTGAGCGGCGGTGGGCTGCGGTCGGGCTGCAGGCGGCGGCGGCTCGGCTTCGGCGGGCTGCTGCTGCGGCGGCTTGATCGCGGCGGGCGGCGGCGACCCGGTGGCTGGGGCGGCGGCGATGGAGGATGGCGGACGGCGGCGGCTTTGTGAGCGGCAGTCGGCAGCGGTGAAAACGACAGGGCGGCGACGGTGATCTAGGAATAGGGTTCTTGCCAACAAGTCGTCGGAGAACGAGGAGGCGGCGGCGGCGGGGTGGCCGTCGGCGTCGGAGTCGCGAGAGGGTGGAGGGGAGGCCGAAACTTTCACTAACTGGATTAGGGTTTCGCCTCCCTTAATCAGTTATATTTATAACTGATTTAATTTCCTTTTAGCCCCTCGATTTTACCTAATCCTTAATCGAACCATTTAATTTCTGAAATTAACATTTAAACCTTTAAATGTTTGTCGCTTGCCGAGTATTAGTCAAACTAATAATCTGTCTATTCTCGTCCATAACGTTAGTAATGATATTTAACGTTTTTGTCGCTTAATTAATCTTTATGATTAATATTGATTTAAGTAATTAATTATGTATCAATTAAACTATTTAATAAACACATAATTAATCTTTCTGCGAATTTGCCGGTTATATAGGTAAGCGGTCTTTAATACCCGTTGCCTCCGGTGTAACTCTTACGGGTCTTAACCGGGTCGGGTACTTGATTTAGTCGGATCTGGACATCTAAATCCAACAAAGAGGACATGGAAAACATTGATGCCCAAGTCGAAAATGATGCCCAAGTTGATACCCAAGTAGTCGACAATGAGAATGTGGAAGCCTCTGCTCCCCAAGCAAACAAGAGGGGGATGACGCTGTTGGTACAGTGGCGTGCCAGATTTGAGAAAAATGGTGAGGAAAAATGGCCACTAACATTTGATGCGCTGGGAAGGGTTGGCGGGGTCCATAGAGCAAAATTTTCGAGTTTTATGGGAGACATTGTAAGGGCAGGGGTTGGATTGAGGTATCTAGAATGGAGGAAGGTGCCAAAAGAGGACAAGAACAAAATGTGGGCAGCGATTCAGGTTATGAAACAGATTAAACATTTTCTCATATTAGGTTTGTTATTGAATTCCATGTGACTAAAATATCCTGTCATATGTTATTTTTATAGAAATATTTCAAAATTGATGACTGTCGAAGGGGAGCTATAATGGTACGGCTTGGTGGGTTGCTAAGGAGTTTTAGAAGAAATATGTTGGAAAAACACATTCGTCCCAACCTAGCAAAACCCACCGTGCTTGAGAAAGTTCCAAAGATGTATCGCACTATTGTGAAAAAAGAAGACTGGGACAGATTTGTAGCATATACAAGATCTGAAGAATTCGAGGTTTTTATTCAATTCAAACTGCAGATTTCATTAAGTAAGCTAATAAGTGTTAATTAATGAGATTATAATTATATATCCTACTGTTCTGTTGGAAAGGCTGCGTCAAAGATTGGAAAAGAGGTTCGAGCAAATTATACTTATGATCATTCAATGGGGCGGGGAGGATACGTCTTTCTGAGAGAAAAACTGGTAATAAGCTAAGTGTGTTACACCCAGTCATGGTTAAGAACGTGCAATGTATGTTTCAAGTCTGATATATATTATTATTATAATACAAGGTACAAAACAAAGAAATAGCAGCTGATGAATTCCCCTCTCGATCGTTTATGTGGAGGAAAGGAAGGGTAAATAAAGAGGGGGAATACAAAACGCCTGTGGTGAAGGGCATAGCAGATGATATAGTAAGTTTAATTGCTATATATATACCTAATTATTCACATGTTAAAAATTAACAGCACCTCATTAAATTAACTAAATTATATTACTGCAGGCCGAGAATGAAACAAAGATAAATGCGGGATCTGTGACCGTAGAACCGGGAACGGATGCCCTGACATTGGTCCTTGGCAAGGAAAGGGGTGGATACCTAAAAGGTATTGGGTATGGAGTGACTTCCCGTGGATATTGGCAGGGTGCTACAAAAGGGCGATCAAAAGAACGGATCGAAAAACTTGAGGCGGAACTAAAAAATGAAAGACAGCTGCGTGAGAAAAAGGATCAAGAGGTTGAGCGCCTCACTGATATGGTTAAATCACAGGATGAGAGAATTGATAAGCTTATGGCGGTTATGGAGTCTGTGATTCAAGATAAACAAGTTCATAAAGCGGTAAATTCTGTAAGGGACAAACTATATATATATATATATATATATATATATATTATTTATTAATTAGTTAACTAATTGAATTAATTGTACGTAGGACATGATCAATTCTGCGCACAATACATCGCGGAAACAATCTACTCAATCAAACTCATCTCAAAGGTCGGCCGATAAGGTACGGATTTGAAACAGTTCTGAATTTGAGTTGATCTGGAAGATTCTAGTTCATCTGGATGAACATGCGTCTCTACTTATAGTTCATCCGGATAGTTAGAGTTCATCCGGATAGTTAAAGTTCCTCAGGATAGGTAAGGTTCATCAGGATAGTAAAAAGTTCATCAGGATAGTTAGAGTTCATCGGGATAGTTAGAGTTGATCCGGAAGATTCTAGCTAGTTCATCTGGATGAACATGCGTCCCTAGTTATAGTTCACCGTGTTGGTTATAGTTCATCCGGATAGTTAAAGTTCAGCAGTATAGGTAAAGTTCATCAGGATAGTTAAAGTTCATCGGGATAGTTAGAGTTGTTCCGGAATATAATTAATAATTAACTGTGCCGGCTATGATAAGTTCATCAGGATAGTTAAAGTTCATCAGGATAGTTAACTAATGTTTAGCCGGTTATGATCGATATGATTTTATTAATTAATTGAATTGTAGGTCTCTTCTGCGACTCTATCACAACACACTCCTCCATCTACAACAGCGTCGCAAAAGGAAAGGGTAACTATTTTAATTTACACAGTTGTGTACTTCCCTTATAACTAATTGCTATATGATCATTTAATTAAATGCTGATGCTGTCTTTAGGTGAGAAAGAGAAAAATGACAGAAGCAGCAGCTGCTGCAGCCAGTGCTGCTGGGGCATCAGAGCAGGAAGTGGTATATATATATATATAATTAATTTAGAAATTTGACAAATCGCTTTGACGTTATCGTTAATTAATATATATGTTACTAATCAGTTAATTACATGGTGTCAATTTAGGAAAAGAATAAGAGACATGCAAAACCTGCAGCTCGTAAAGTACCTCCTAAGAAGAGTGATCATCAGTTGGAAAAACCAAATAATTATGATGCCATTGCAGCTGCTATCGATCTGCAGCCAGTAATCCAAGAGGTATATAGATTAGTATATACCACAATTTTTGTATTCTATTTTTTACTTTAATTAATTAATTGTTTATATATATGCTATAATTAATATTATTATTATTATTATTATTATTATGTCACTTCTGATCAGGGGAGCCAAACTGCGACGTTGCACATGGAGGGGGATCCACTGAACGTCGTGGGAATGGCTGAATTATTACCAAAAGAAAAAGATGAGAAGATTCATGGAAGTCCATTAGCTCCTGGTTGCCGTAGAATTAGAGTTTATCAGGTCAAATAGGGTGTAACATTTTTACCATTCCCAGTAGATGATAAAACAACGCTTTCGGAGGTTGAAAATAAATATATTATTGCATGGCCGATGAACCGAATGATCCTTCATTCTAATAACAAGTCAGATAGATCACAGCCGGTTGATCATTCTACGGTGCAAAAAGTATTGGAACAACCACAGGTAATTACTACATTAATTAATCGTATCCGCTAATTAATTAACTTTATATATATATTATATATATCTGATCGGTTTTATTTGTCATGTTTCCAGGTAAATAATGATCGGAAAAAGATGCCGAAAGTACTGTACGTAACACCAAACCAGCTGAAGAATCAAAATGCGATAAATAGAAAAATCACACGGCACCAGCAGAAGCAGCTGATCAGCACGGACAAGAAATTATAATTAATTATTATAGAAATTAAACTTAGATTAGTGTCGTATGTTATCTTTTTGAACAGCGTCATGATTAGTGTATGTACATTAATTTTTAATTATAATATATGATTTTTAAGGTTTCTCAATACTAATTAATTAATATATAATTAATTATAATTAAGAAAATATATGTGACCATATATATAATACCAAAGGCCACACTTTTTATATTTTAACGTGGCTGTTGCCACCATTTGGCCACGCTTATTGGGACAAATTATCTGATTTCAACTACCCTTTAGCCACTTTTTTTTTCTCCAATTATATGTGGCTAAAACACAAATATACGTGACCATATAATACCAAAGGTCACGCTTTTTATATCTTAACGTGGTCGTTGCCACCATTTGGCCACGCGTATTGGGACAAAATATCTGATTTCAACTACCCTTTAGCCACTTTTTTTTCCAAATATATGTGGCTAAAACACAAATATACGTGACCATATAATACCAAAGGCCACGCTTTTTATATTTTAATGTGGCCGTTGCCACCCTTTGGCCACGCTTATTGGGACAAAATTTATGATTTCAGCAACCCATTTGGCCACGTTTTTTCATATCATATGTGGCTAAAACACAAATATACGTGACCATATAATACCAAAGGCCACGCTATTCATATTTTAACGTGGCGGTTGCCACCCTTTGGCCACGCGTATTGGGACAAAAATTATAATTTCAGCAACCCATTTGGCCACGTTTTTTTATAACATATGTGGCTAAAACACAAATATACGTGACCATATAATACCAAAGGCCACGCTTTTGATATTTTAACGTGGCCGTTGCCACCCTTTGGCCACGCGTACTGTGACAAAATGTATGATTTCAGCAACCCTTTGGCCACGTATTTTTATAATGTATGTGGCTAAAACACGAATATACGTGACCATAAAATACCAAAGGCCTCGTTAAAAAAACACATGTGGCCGTTGGGACCCTTTCGCCACGCTTTTCTGAAGAATTGTTTGATTACAACAACAAATATTGGTACCCTTTAGCCACGCTTATAGGTGGCTTCAGCCACTGATATTGTAACGTGGCCGTAGGGTACATATGGTCACGGCACCTATGGTGTCGGTTGGAATCGGAAAAAAACCGTGACCAAACACCTTTTGTCACGGTTTTTTTCCGTGGCCAAAGGTGAATTTTGACGTAGTGACAGTCATTTCTATAGTCACTTATTATAAATACTTTAAAATAAATATGACACACAACATATAAAATATGAACATCCTTCATTGATAACAAGCCGACAGGCATTACATAACAAGCCAACGGGCATTACATTTACAACCCAATCGGGTGAAAGACAAAGCAATATTACAAAAACCTATCTATACAAGATTGGTACCAGAAGAAGCATTCGACGCATTAGGAGCCGTTACCGTGCCAAAAGGCTCCTCGACCGGATAATCCACGTCGGGGTCGACAGCCTGAAACTCTGCCCGAGTCTTATTCAAACACTCCGACAGACTGTCAAGATACTTGTACTTGAGCTTAGCATACTCAGCAGCCGCCCTCTTCAGTTGCACATCGGTGTCGGGCCTATAGTATTTACCCTCAGCCACAGGCTTCCCGGCTGCAGCATGCTCGAAACCAGCAACAAAACCCAAATGGGCCCCCCGCCTCATAACGGCACTCTGAAGATTACCGAGTCTTGCCTTAAAAGGTCAACTGCCAAGCAACCGACCAACAAAGAATGGCGGGCCCTCTTCGACAAACCATTGTCGGTCATCATCCAGCTCCTTCGCCTGAGTCTGAACACCCCTGTACAAATCTGACAACCGATCCTTTTCGATCCTCAACTTCTCGAGATCAGCAGTTAACCCTTTCACTTCGGCCGTGTGACGAGCAGTGTCGTCATCACAACGCTTCCGAAGGTCACCAAGGGCAACCTCATGCTCCATCGCCGACTCCTGAAGGGTAGCAATGGCTTCAGCATCAGCCTGTCTCCCAGCTTTGAGATCGGCAACCTCTTTCTCGAAGGCCGAAGCCTTCTTAGGGTCGACCTTGGCGTATGTTATCCTCTATTCACCAATCTCTTTCTTCAACTGACCAACTTCGGCCCTCTTGGCCGCAAACCGAGACTTCAAGCCATTTAGGCTTTTCTCCAACCTGGCATTGCGCCGAACCATGCCGATGCCAGCGACATAGGCACGAGTAAGCTTAAATGTTGCCCTTCGGCGAGCCTCTTCCGGCGTTTCCTCGTCAAGCAAGGCACGAGCACCTGTCGGAATGCTCAGACGAGCAAACTCTCGGCACAGCCTCGTACTGTCAAGCCGAGAGCCGTTAGTTATCTGCCATTCCGGCACAAACACTTGTTCTGCAGTCGCGGGATCAACCTCTCGAATGGGGGACGAGGCAAAGACACTGTCGTCCACAACAAAGGTGTCGGTCTTCGGAGCCGACGAAGGGGCAGGCCGTTTCAGTTGATCGAGCACAGCCCTTCGGCCAGCTTCAGTAAATTCAGATCCTTGAGCCTGCAAGTCAAGGATAAAACTATCATAATCACCAGACAGTCGAAAGCCATACAGAGGAGAGGGAGAGATACTTACACTAGCCGCAACGTTGTCGGCTTTCTTCCTCCTCTTATCAGTCAGAGAAATCTCCCCCTCCTCCGGCTCCTCACCTTCACCACCAAAGGACAGAATATCCACTTCTGAATCGGAAGCCTCGTCACGAAGCTTGGGTGCCTGTTTCTTGGCCGAAACCCCCCTGCGCACAGCCACTGTCTTCTGCCGGCGACTGCTCTCGGCACCCTGACTCGCAGACTCGACGTCGAAAACTTTCCTCTTCCGGGAAGCTTTATCCTTTTTTGTCTTGCCAGTTTCTTCGTCGGCAAGGACGTTGGTCTCACCACCGAGAGCAGACCCAATCAAAGTCCTATTACCATCAGTAATGGTGAAGTCTTCATACCGACGCCCAGCAGTCTCGTCAACAGGGCCCCTTTCACCTTCGGCCAGTGGCCTGCTCCCTTGAATGACATCGGACGGGTCGTCCAAAGTAATAAAGTCCAGAATGTCCATATCTGCACAAGAAAACAAACAAAATCAGCAAGAATAACAAGACGAATAAACGACTACAAATAAAGAAAAGGTCGACAGGGTATTACCCCGACCCTCAAGCGTAAAGCACGGTTTCTCTGTCGTCGACAATCAGTTGCGACTCAAACCAGTTAATAATAATACCTTCTCAGGGTACTTCCTCAACGGAAGGCTAAGCGCCGACAGTCGCCTCACCGTCTCCATATTGAACTCCAACTCCGGACGCTTCCCTTTCTTGACTTTAGTCGACTTCCAGGGAAGGTCGACACCCATGATTTTAACAGACACAAAGAAGAATTTATCCTTAAAGTCTTTCAAGTTCGTCGGCAACCAACCCAGATAACACGGGCTAACAGAATCATCATCGTACCTCTCCCGACGCTGATCAAAACAAAACCAATCGCCCTGATGGTTTATCCTATAAAACTGATGGAAAGCACCGGATGTCGGTTCCCTACCCAAAGCCCAGCAAGTAGCTTCGAAATGGGTCACCCTCAGAATGACATTCGGATGCAACTGACTAATGTGGACCATGTTATGCTTTAAGACGCTTATGAAGAATTTAGTTAAAGGAATCCTCAACTGGCCGACACTGAAAGACTTGGTATACAAACCGACCATATTATCGGGAGGGGTCCTAATGGATTGGGTCGACGATGGGAGCGTAGGGTTTAACTTATCGGAAATACCGAAGTGCTCAAGGTGTTCGTCTAACTCCGCTTGGGTAAGCGCAGACCTAAAATCCCTAATCCCTAAGGGCGCTATACAAGACGAGACGATATAAAAGATCAGAAGAAAGAACGTACCGGCTGAAGGCAAGAAGACGACGAACAGATGCACTAAAGGCAAGATGATAAACCGAAGCGGGAGAACCAGTCGAAAGAAATCGAAGTGAAAAGGAGGGTTTGCTGTGGTAAAGAAATGAAAAGTAAAAAAGGTATTTATAGGCAGAAACCCTAATCGACGATTGAGTTACCGCCCGTCCCATCAGAGGCCGTCACCAGAGCCCACAAGAGGCCCAACACGTGTCCACTAGCTGTCACGCATTAGCATTCAACAGTGTCGGCAAAGACACACGGCCGACACCAAAATGAAGACGCCGAAGTAAAGTCAACTATCCTCTTAGTCCGATAGTGATGTCCAGACCACCACATACCGGACAGGGGGGGCTGATAACGTATGTTCGTGTCGGATGATGTCACGAAGAAGTAGACACACACATCCGACCCAAAACACTACAAGTCACGAGTGTCGGCCTCGCAACCTGCCGGCCGACAGACAACACAGGAAAGAGAGTCGGCCCTCGTCAAGGTCGACACACAATGAACGTCAAGGGTCGACCACAAAGGTGTCGACCAATCATCCGCCCAGTTTCGGCTAAATGGCACATACGGTAGCCGACACTCGAGCACGACAAGTCCGAGACGGACACCACAGACCAACGCTCCCACAACGGCAGGTCGGTGTGCCGACACCCGACCTGACTACACATTTAATGCGATTACCCAAAACGTATACTGCCGGAACTTGGCACAGTTCAAGACGCAGGCCTGCAGCCTATCTCCTTTGGGTAATTAACATTAATGACGATACAAGACAAAGTTTGAGGGTTATAAATACACCCCAACCACCAGGTTATAATTCATTCAATGCGCTTACTTCGACTTGATTACATTTAATCTCTCGAGACGCATACTTACTCTCACGCCCGAGCTTGGTCGCAGGACACCCTGTCCTGCCCTCCAAGAACAACGGTGTTTCTTTGTTTTGCAGATAACAGCCGAGCCGAGACCCTCCTGACCGAAGGCTAACTGTTCTCTCTCACTTGTAGTCGTCCTATCGGAGTCGCTCGTCCTAGACTTCGGTCTATCTAGTCGCTCTCGGTAGCCCGATTCTACATACTACGAACATCAATTTTTATATATATATATAACATCAATGAACTTCAATTCAATGATCAGATGTATACTTAAAAATTGTGTAAAGTTCATGTTCTATTGCGAATTTCAAAAAAACAAACCTGTAGACAGAGTATGGCAAAAGACTGTTATGCATAAATCGATGATTGGGAAGCAGCGATTCAATCTTATGTTTAAGCAGCGATTCAATCTTATCTCTTAAGCACCGATTCATTATTGATGAAAAAAGGAAAGTAATTGTTATGAAATTAATCGTTCAAAAGAGGAATTAATAGACAGTTAGTATTTTTATATGTAAGCCAAACATGTTAATTGTAAAAGACAATGGGATTAAACAAATTCACAGGAAAAATTCAGCATCAAAATCGATCGCATGAATAACTTTGAAATTAAAAGAGTAATAGATTTAAAACCCTAACTTAGCAACAATTTAAGTGGGATGTCACAAAATTCACAGATGGGGAAGAAATAGCAGACCCGAAGAAGGAAGAGGGCGGAACTTGGAGAAGCGAAACCATGGTACTTGGTAACGGTTGTGGTGCGAAGACGCCGTGATGGTTTAGAACGATAGCGCAAGCGGAGTAGGGGCGTGAGAGGTGCCGGTTTATGACTGGTCGTTGGTTGGGTGATGAGTGATGGATTGGTGAGTGAAGGATTAAACAGGTTGTGGTGTGAAGATGCCGTGAAGGTTCAAAACGACAGCACAGGCGGAATTGATTTGGTTTTCTTGGATTGGCACAAATCCATAGGAGAAGTTCTCCTTTGTATATATATACAATCTTGGAAAAGTAAAAGCTTTGAAAATTGAATGCATTACTATTATCCACTACCACTTGTCATTTGAAGCAAAAGATGTATGACTATCATAGAATGGTAATACTAGCAACGCTCATTATGGATGGATTCATTTAAGATTGTAAGACTTTAAGTATATATGTGAGTATAACTCGGTGATATATATAATCACCTCAAAATCGGTTTTATGTGGTGAAAATATTGCCAGTAAGAAGATGTTGAAAAATTAAACATTCTCCATATTTCAAACCCAAAATAATGTACCCCATTCCCAGAAGCGAATGTGGGCATGAGGAAACATATAATGACCAAAGTAGAAGTCATGATTAATGCCTATTCGTATAATGACCAAATTAAAAGTCTTTTTGTGGTCATGGATGAGATAACAAAAATGGAGAGAGTATTATTGTGTTTAGATAAAACACAAGATTCTCATTATGTTATTCTAAATGCTATCATTTACTATATAGTTAGTAATGAATAGAATAACTAACTAAACCAAAGTTATGGTTTATTATTACTCACATATTGTAATTTGCTTGTTACAAATTATAACTCCATAACTTTTTGTTATTTTGGTGAAAGTTATGTAATAGTCAAAGTGATAAGACGAGCATCTCAATCATATAATTTTACCATAACTCAAGTTTATATAAAGGCATGTTAGAATATCATGTATTGTACAATCTGATTTTATTGTGCACCTCATTCTTAATATGCTATCAATTATATAGCACTGGATAAAATGATTAAAAGAGAAGTTATGTTCACAATCTCTCTAAAGGGTATAATATGTTTTATAAAACGATATGTTATAAATTTGAGAATTATATGTTTTGACATTATAACATGTCATGTGGATGCTATAATAGAACAAACAAAATACCCATTTGTTGGTTACTGTTACTCTCATGAAAAAAAAATTATAAATGTGCTTAGATACGATACAAAAAATTTCATGCTCCTTAAATCTCAATTAATATTATATAAAAGAGAAGATTATTATGAGGAAAAATCGGACAAAACAATTTTCCTTTTCATACATTTAATATGCTCATGAAGTAGCGATAGTATGTAAAAGTATGTGAGGATTTCATATCCATATGATTGAGAAAATCACGAAACATGTTTGGTTTAATTATTTCATTCCTCGAAGTGAAAGTGAATTTATATTCATTGGTTTAATGACGATGATCATGAATGTAATTGAAGAGATTGTAATGATATTCATGACGATAATGTGCTCGACCACCACAGTGGCAAAAGAAGAGAATGATCATATGAAAATAAAGTGTGAATATCAGAAACGTGACATTACACAAATGTTTGAATTGATACATCATTCTCTTGTATCTTAGTCGCTTATTAAATAAGCGTGAGTACAACGAAAGCATATAAGATCATAAACTGAAAGTTTATATAACATTATTATTTTATTGGCATGACCGATTAGACCACACCGAGTCAATAGTGATGTGAAACATGTTGAAGAACAAAAGATTCTTCAAACTTATAACTAGAATGTAATATTTGCTCTTAAGAAATTTATTTACTGATTAAAAACGGTGTGAACCCTAAGTACTATGGAAGTGATAAAGGATGTAATGATATATATATATATATATGTATATATATATATATAAATATATATATATCCTAGGTTATATGCCATTTAGTGTTATAAATCGATTCATCGTCTAAATGTTTATCAAATTCGCAACTCGAAGGTTGCATGAATTGTGGCTTAGCTAATGGGATAGCAAGCACATCCTTCCATATTATCATACTAGGTTTGTTACCCGTGGGGCACCCGGGGCGTATTTAGTGAAATATTGATAGGCAAATATTGTTGACTCGTTTTTGTAGTTGATGGTGTGAATAGAGTATTTTTTTATGGAATATTTATTTGTAATATAAAATGGATATAACTAAGTATAGATATAAATAGATTTACTGAACATGCAAATTTTTACAATTATTTTAGTGAACATTTTGTAGCATAGTACATGGTTAACAAACATGTAACATTTACAAATCCCTTAACACTTCCTTGTATACCATTTTAGATGATGTGTTTGTTATATTTCCTTCTTTGTCTAATATTAACGGCTTTAGACCTTCTCTACTCTTAACTCTTGATAGCAAGACATACAATTAACCATGTGAGAATACAGGGTTCCTCAGAAATAACCCAACCTTTGCAGTCATTGCGAGGCAGACGACTATTAGAAATTGTCTTCTTTTGAATTTGAAAGGGATTTTCTTGTCAGAAGGTGTTAAGCTAAGCCTCGGAATTATAGTCCGATATCCAATATTAGTGCCTGATATTATTGTTGCTCTATTACACGATTTCTTAATGAAACGACTTTCAATCTAGTTCTGTTACATAACCCTGCTTTTTGATCAATATTCCTAAGTAACATGATGCTCCAACAAAGTAAACTTCGTTCAAGTTACGTTTCACCGAGCCATGCCTAACGGATTGAATAGGTTCTTTCCCAATTGACTGTTTCATAGTGGCAAAACTCTCTTTTATAGTTGAGATTGGTGTAGTTTCTCCAAGAGCAAAGGATCCAACGACCTTATTTTCAACAAAACAGCATAACAGAAAATGGGGAAAAATTAGTCCTTGCAAGAATTGCTTTATAATTAGAATCCAGGTTTCTACATGAAATAAGAGACAATACAATAATGGCTAATAATTATTACCTATTTCTTAAAAAGCTGCATCTACACATTTAACTGTCTCACTTCCATATCTTCATGTGTTTTACACACACGTATACATACTTTCAAGGCTGTCATTACTTGCATAAAGTGTTTGTAATGACTATACCATCACTTGCATACAATGTTTCAACTGATCAAAACATATGAGCAAATGTATTAACTCCTAAAATAATTGCAGGCCTGCATTTCTCAAACCATTTCTAATTGTTTCAAATGTTAATGGTCAATTTATTAACAAAATATTTAACTAAGAAAAGGAAAAAATATGAGGAGGTTATAAAATTTCAGCAGGTTTCCATACATCTTTCTTATGTTATATTTAATAGTAAAATGCAAGTACTAATTCAAGCAGTAACCAAAACATACCAGCAGGTTATAAAATTCAAGCCGAAAAAACCTATTTCGTATGTAATTCATTGAAATGAATAGTGATGTAACAGAATGCTTACCTGTTCGTTTCTAAATGAGATGTAATAGATGGGTCATCGCTTATCCTATCGACACCATAGTTGTCACAGTTTCTCTCAAAATTATAGGCTGTAATTGAGATTATATATGCCAGTTTTTTACCAATCAAGTCCTCCAGTTCAATTGGGTAAGTTTTGGCCGGTTCACCCTAAAACACAATTGCAGTTTTTAGCATTGTATGTATATATAAACAGAAGAAATGTGAAGACAAATATTGTGCAAAGTTGAGGGTGTTAGCAGGGTGTGAAATGAATAGCAGAGGACCTGTTGGTAATTCTCAAGCAAAACCCTTGCAGAAACTTTAAAAATCTTCGCGACTTCACGGTCGAATAATGTGACTGAAACATGGCCACTCATATCTTGTACGACAACATCAATGCGAAACCTGGAAAGTTCACGGATTAGTTAATTGGCCAGAGTGATTCATTTACCAATGGTGACCAGAAACTGTGAGCATGTGGCTGATATACAATATAAAGAAAACCAATATTGAGACCTTGTGCTGAAACATAAGACTGTTGCTGGGCATTCGCTGTTTGTACACTTCAGAACCTCTCTTTGGTCACTCCCAGATACCCCATCTATTTCCTCGTAGAGTTCGTAAACCGGGACAACCTTCTTAGAGTATGTGGTACAACCAAGATATTGCCAAGACCCATCCATACTTATCTGTTCAATAGTTCCCACTATTACAACTTTCTTTGGCTGTATGAAGAAAAATAATAGTGTATTTTAGTTAACCCATGCATTGCAAAATTAAATAAAAAATTGAATAAGATTTAACTACCAATTTCACCCCCTTGATGGCGGCAATGCTTAGCAAGTCGTACTAAAGAAGGAACTCATCTTTAGTGGAGTGCATAATTGGTCCGGCAACAGTACCTTCAGATGCTAAATTCTTATCCACAAGTCTGTTTTGTAAAATAAAGCAAGGACACTATATTAGGTGAAAACAAAGGAACAGACACCTATATTCTTCATATTGATACTCTATGCCAATTTACATGAGTTTTCTATAGGGTATTACCTATCTAAGAACAACATAGTCAAAACACAAAGAAACTGTATCCCGATTATTATATAAAATATTTCAATATGTTTTTAAGCCAATAAGAATCTAAGTCAGAATATAAAATAGTAAAAACCACATCACTTAAAAAAATTATTAGATAAAATATGTCAATATGTTTGTAAGCCAATAAGAGGCTAAGTCATATAAAATAGTAAAAATTAGATTAGTTAGCAACATCTAATCTTCTATTTGATTTTCTTATGCAAAACAGTGCTCATTTACAAAGGCCACAAAATTGACCCAATAATACCAACTGACCCATAGAATCTGGTGGGTATGAACCTTGTAAGATGGTGGCATTTTTAACTATATAGCCAATGGCAATTTATCAGCACCTGCTTGTGCAATGTTATTTGTACGTATAGCTTCACCGTTTATAAATAAAGATCAGCTGCAACTATTACTTTTGTCTATTTGCTTTGGCTTTGTTGTAGCGCAAATGTTATAATAACAATAATCCATAAATGTATCTTAAACTTCAACAACATACATCAGTTTAGAATAATTAACATTAGTGGCATCAAAATCAACTTGTCAGCAAGGAGATGATCATATAATGGATTTATAAAATAGCATTTTTAATATGTTTATGCTCCGTACTTGCTTGAAAGTAGTGATGTTTTGTTGAATCTAGATTGAACTTTACAATGCTTGTATATTGCTAGGTTTGCTTTACTTTTTAGGAAAATTGGATTTTAATAATACGAGTTTTAACTCATTGGCCGATAATAATATGAATTTTGATGTTGGCGTAAAATAATACCAATTAACCATTTCGGTCTCTAAAATGATACACCGTTAGTTTTTCACTAACGGTGTTAGTATGTTGCTGACGTGGAATTAAATGTGTTCTCTTCACAAAGTTAATAAAATAGAGGGGGCTGATTATGAAATATCAATAAACTTAATAAAAAGAAAGAAAAAAAAGAGGAGAAGGAGGTCGACGGCGACAACCTCACCACCGCCTCATTCCTTCGTTCTTCTTCCTCTTCCTCCGGCGACATCAGCCTCCTTCCTCTTCCTTCGTTCTCTCTCTGTCGCACCTCACCACCGCCTCATTCCACCACCATTTCTATCATATCCGGAGAAGACAGGGAGAGAGAAGATAGCTCGCCATCGCCGGAGAAGACAGGTGGGGCTGTCGCAGCTTCTAGCTTCGCTCGCCTTCGCCGGAGAAGACGGGGGGGGGGGGGGGGCTGACAGGGAGAGATCCGATCAATTTTTAGGGTGAGACAGAGACGGCGACGGCGACGAAACCCTTACGACGACGATGTAGTAGACGGCGACGACGATGTAGTAGACGGTCGCCGACGAAACCCTTGCTTGCCGGAGCTGCTGCTCTTGTTTTAGGGTCGTCGGAGCTCGTCCCTGTTCTCCATCCAAAATTCTAATCAAGTACCAACAGTTTATTACAGAGGCGGATACCCGCTCAGACTTGCATCCATCCGCCACTGCCTACCGCCGACAATACCATTTTGATTGTTTATTTGGAATGGAAACGAGATGGGGAATTGGGGATGTACTGGATTTTGAAGGTTTGTTTGTGGTTTATTAATTTTGTAAAGGATAAAATTACCTTTCAATTTTGATTTTAGGGATTTTATATTAACCACTCATTTTTTAAGGTATTACAAAACCAGCCCCTCTATTTTAATAAGTTGGTTAAAAAAATCATATAGATTGCCACGTCAGCAACAAACTAACACCTTTAGTGAAAAATTAACGGTGTATCATATTAGAGACCGAAATGGTTAATTGGTATTATTGTACGCCAACATCAAAATTCGTATTATTATCGGCCAATGAGTTAAAACTCGTATTATTAAAATCCAATTTTCCTAATTTTTAACCACTACATTAAAGGATTATCCTCTTCCTTTACAAAAGCATATGTTTAAAAATCAGACTACAAACTATTAGACTATAAACTCTAATAAATGAATAAAGGAAAACAAAATATTTTTGAGGGGTGTGATAAAACTTATAACGACATATAAGGTATAATACTTTGATCTAAAACAAAGCATCAGGAGGTTCAGAAAAAGGCTCAGAAAAGGGTCACAAATGTCCGTGATTTCTAAGTACTCAAATGGCGTATGGGGTAGAGGAAATGAAGGCAGAATTTGAACCAAAATCTGCACTCATGAGATTGAAGCCTTCAAAATAAATTACAAAACATCTAAGATCTTAGTAAAATCAAGCCCCATACTACAATCTTAAATCGTTCACCAAAAAATTAACATGCAATTCAACCACTTACTCGACCGCAAAATCAATCACTCGGGTAAAAACAAATTACTGTCTTTCCCAATTACACACCAATAGACGGATGCGAATAAATAAAGACACAATCAAATAGAAACAAATATCCACCACAAATTAAAAAACTCCAACTACCAACATACATAGATATTTCAAAGATGCAGGAAAAAAATCTTATGCATGCGGAGTTCAAGGAAACTATTACATGAGACACATGACTATCTTGTCATTGATATTGTACCACCACCACCACCACTGTTACTCATCATCACTATCACTCGCCGCCTTAACCATCTGCAAGTCAATTCATAATCTTTAGTTAGAAGGGGTACAAAATCGAGTTAAACATGGAAGGGATCAACACATGCGGTAGCGGCCTTCAATCGTCTGGAGTGATGCTACATGGCGAGTGGTGACTGGAGTGACGGTGCTGGTCGACAACCGTTGTTTTAAAAAGAGGATGTCGGTTCCCCTTCCACATCTCTTCTAATTAAGATTACAGACAATTATACGATTCACATGCCTAATTCATTGAATACATCGATGAGGAGGGCGCTCATGAAATTGAATGAGATTAGGGCTTTCAAAGAGGGAAGGCGCGTACTGATGGAGGAGCCCGCGAAAATAAGGCAAGAGATACCCTCACATTGTGACACGTAGCTTAGATAATCTTCACTTATTCAAGTAGTAGATTTCTTTTGGTAATAATAGTG
Source organism: Deinandra increscens subsp. villosa (assembly GCA_039602395.1). NCBI lineage: Eukaryota > Viridiplantae > Streptophyta > Magnoliopsida > Asterales > Asteraceae > Deinandra > Deinandra increscens. Next base: position 19,732 of record JBCNJP010006810.1, on the reverse strand, counting down.
AATTTAATCCCATGTGACTAATGATTATTGGAATAAGTGTTCAACTTCATGTCGTTCAAGTTCGTACACGAATTGCTTTTGTTGTGGACGGTTACCAAACCTCTACGATTGATTGCAAAGCCAATAATCATGAGAGAAAAAAATTATTTTTGTATGTAGGGAGCATGTGATTTTACATTAAGTGACCTTAATTCACATCAGGCCAATAAGTTATAATACTTTCTCCCCATTATAGTTGGTTTATGGTCAGTAGCTAATATTTCCCATCTAATATTTTTGGTTGTGTGATATTTATTAAAATTGCTCCACCACGATGCACAAAGATGGGACCTTAAATGAGGTTATAAACAAATGTTGGGTATGAATCACTATCAGTAGTGATAAATTTATTTTACGACTCAGATTTATGTTTTCATGAAACAAATTTTCCCAATATTAGGGTGGAGATTAAAAGCAGTTGGAAAGTGAATAAGTTGGAATGAGTTATCATTCTATCATCTTGATCCTCAAACAGAACCATGGTGAACTAGAATTTAATGGGTAATTCATTTACAAAGATTAATATATCAATTACCAGACGCATTTACTGACCTTAAAAAGTTACTAAATCACATATACCAGCTGCTAATGCTCCAATTAAGATTGGTGTCCTAGAAGGAAAAATAAATACTGATAGTGAGTCTATGGCACATTTGAATCGTGGTAGACTAGTCGATATCAATAATCAATTATCCTCGAAAAATGGAGCAACTAATGAAGATGGTCAAGTCGAGGTACTAGTAGAAGTGTCTCTTATAGAGACATTAGACATGATGGTTCCAGAAGAACCTTAGGTACCTAAAAAATGATGAAGAGATCTCGATAAATTATATCATGTCTAAACATATATGGAATCGAAACAAAATCGACGTCGATAATATTTCATATATAATAGGCGCTATAAATAATAAAAATGATAAGGATCAAGAATTAAGATCTTCCTATGATGAAAAGTCGAAATAATTGGCCAAAATAGAAAGACGCAAATGAGACAGAGTATATTCTCTAATATGTTGGATATAAATGGGTCAATTATACAAAAGCATGATTGGTGACACAAGGATTTTTTTAATGACGTAAGTTTGATTATTTGGAGACATATTCTCCGGTGGTGGATGCAATGAGATTCCAACAATTTTTTTAGTCTGGTAATACAATATTAGAGAATTGATATACGTCTTATGAATATTACGATATCCTAGGTATATGGCTCACTTGTGCAAAACTACGAGACGCACTTACTATTGCATGATTCGGTAATTCAATGATGAACACGATGTAAATAAAGCTTTTCTTTATTGATTCACAAAGAGGATTACACAAAGTCTAGAGAGAGAGAGTTACACACTCAGTTACACACACTTGAGATGTAGAAATGACAGAACTTATATCTAGCTCCCTCTCTAACGAACTATTTATAGTCACTTACTAACTGGCCGGCGGACCACCTACGTACCATCTGGTACGGTGGTGCATATGGTACGGCCAGTGACTATATGACTCACACAAATACTCTAGATTAGATACAATACACGAGACACACTTTAACATAGGAATATGCTCTAACAACTTAATAATGCTACATGAAATCTTTGGAGGGTTTAAAGTGCCATAATAATAATATAAGTTCTCGAGGACATTATGATTGGTGTATACACATTCGGATCCGATTACATTACGATTCTTTTTATGCGTTAAATGCTTACATATAATCATAAGTCTATATAAACCCCCAAGAAAGTTGAATACTTGAAGGTAATTAAAATATCTTAGAGAAATAATCCTTGTGCACCATTAAACATCACATGATGACATGATATATCATTAAAACCATCGATAAGAATGGTATAATGTTATCAATGTTAGAATGATTTGTTAAAAGAATAATTTTATCCAAACTCCTCATGAGTGAATGCAAATGCACAATTAGTCAAGATGGGAAGAAATTAGTCCATAAAGATTGTTGATGGATTATAAATGTGTTAAGCTTTTTTATAAATCCTTGAGAATATATTATGAAAATTTATCATGTTATGTGTATGGACTAAAAATAGTTTTGTTAAGTTTCATATCTACCCATGATTATCTCGAAATACAAAATGGTCCATACACCAGAATTTACTTATCCATCATTAGATTATTTGATACAGAAAATGAGTCAAAGAATGGATTTTTTTTGTGGAAGTACAAAAACTATGTGGAGTTGTTGCATTGGCATTTCTTTTTAGATATATCATTTATTTAAATTTATTTGCATAATATTGCCTATGTCCAACGATGAGATGTTGGAATGTTTTTTTTGGAGGTATAAAGGTATAGACTTATATTTTACTAACCCATCGAAAAAAGTTTTGTTAGTCATTAAGATGCAGGTAAAACAACATCGTTATACAACACTATTTTGGATCTTGTATCTATGAGATGAGACGTGACACAGTGAATATGTTCGTGATTTGTTGGAACTGTATTGAGAAGAACGATAACTGGAGTTGAGAAATGAAGTCAACTACCTTTGGGAATGTCACTTCCTACCACAATCGGTATTGTGTTAGATTTGAAACACAATTTTCTAAAATTTGGGAGTTTTACAAAAGGAGCATATAACATTGGTCAGCTTAAGGAATTGCACATCAAGGGATCAAGAAGCAAATCAGCTGCTGCAAAAGTACTGAGCAAATTTTCACAGAAGATCGATGCTACTCAAATAAATGATACATGTCATAATCAGGGGGAGACAATACGCGTTGCACTCTTTTTCCCTTAGCTATGGTTTTGTCCCACTGAGTTTTCCTGACAAGGTTTTTAATGAGTCAACATATCCAAGCGTATTGAAAGAACAATATATTTCATTCTATGGATAGTCAAGGGGAAGTATTATGGATAATTATTGTAGTGACTATCCATTTTCTTAACTCTCCATTACCATTATGATGTATTATTATCCTAGCTTTATAAATAGTGGCATTTGTATAGGATGTATATAAATGAAGATATGAGATATTACCCTCTACATTCTCTTTCTCTCTATATTCCTATGATGATCTAATAGTATACCAATGGGTTATTGTTATCCAACAGAAGTGATTTTTTTAGATAAAAAGCTCCTGGCTTGCCACATGGCAGGTCCTGGGTGGTCAATAGTGTGGTTTATTATTCACCTACCTTGCAAAATATATACAGTATAATATAACGAGCTATTTGCACTTTTAATTTAATACTGACAGAAAATAAGTATCGCGTTCGTTGATTGTTGTTGTCACTGCTTCATGCGAGTTTTCTATTAGTTCATATAATATATATTATATTTAAAATAAATTACACCTATAATCAAGAACTTTATTAAGCTTACTATAATATTTTTAATAATTTTTTTGTCTTGTTGCATATATGCATTACTAGTGATATTGTTGCATATATATATATATATATATATATATATATATATATATATATATATAGACCCCTTGAAAATTGTAGACCCTGTAGACCCCTATATTGTTCTATAAAACTCACTAAAATTATAAAGCTCATAGCTGTTGAGTTTGGTTATTTTTTATGCGATAAATTTTAAAAATAAAAAGAAAACCTAGAAAGTTGTTGGACACATTGAAATATAATTGTTGTTAAAAAATGTTGTAGTATTCTATAAAGCTCACTAAATATTATAAAACTCAGCACTGTTGTATTTAAAACTCACTACAACTTTAAAAATCAATGTTCTATAAAACTCATTGAAAATTATAAAACTCACTCTTAAGTTTAGAACTCATTGTTTTTAAAACTCACTGTAACTTTAAAAATCGATGTTGTATAAAACTCACTGAAAACTATAATTTGAAATTAAGAAAATAAGGTTCTTATATAAGCAGGTCTGCTGTGTTTAAACCTCACATTCTGAAATTTTTGGTGCGTCTATAGAGGGAGAAGGCAAGGTTGGTGTGTCGACTGTGCTTAAGAATGATGTTAATGCAGGGTGTACCAGTGTTCCTATGATCAGTATGAAGTCAGTTGTTGATGTGTCTGCATCTGATTCGAAGGATGAAGTGTCAGGCGAAGAAGATGAAGTTGCGTCAATGTTGAATTTGAGGAGTAAGAGAAATATTGATGTGTTTAAACATCTTCTTACAGGGTGCCGTTAGAATGGCTTTGAAGGTAAGATATTGATCTGTTTAAAAATATTCTGATTGGGTCTGCACGTTATTTTGTTTGGTAATATATGGAATGAATATGGTTTTTTATTGTGTTTTAACAGTATTGTTTTGTTAAGTATGCACAACCAATCCTAACACTTTGAAACCTAAAACAATGTTATGAGGGGAATCTGTTATGAGGTATGTGTTGGGATTTACAGGGGGTATCCGGGTTGCCCGTTTTCATTTTACACCGAATAAATTAACGGGTCAATTAATCAGATTAATTGCGCAGCGGAAAATAAGTTTTACAACGCGAATAACGTAAAAACCGTAGAAAGGATCTAATCACCGTGTACGCGTAAATACTGAAAAATAAATTAAAAAATTTAATTTAAATATCTAACAGTTTAGATATACCTTGGCGGAGTCCGAACAACCGTTCGAGACACCGGGGTTCGACGAACTGGCGCTAGGGCAAACGGTAACGCCCGACTCAAATATGCGAGTCAAGTCTTCAACCGACTTTGAAGACGGCATCTCGGGCACCACAGGCGCGTTCATCTCATGAACGGGCGGTGGTGGCGGTAACGAAACCATGCTATGTATCATAGCATTCCAGTCGAACGGTTCCGTCGTGCATGGCGACGAAACCGATGTAATATCGATCTCATCCGACACGCGTGGAAGCGACGAACGTAGTGGTGTGACGGCGGTGACATACAATGGTGCCGGCCACTTAGGGTTTTCACCCGGTTCGACGGTGGCGGCACGAGACGGTTCAAATAATGGTCTCGGTGGCGCGGGTAGAGCGAGAACCACCTCGAGGTGGTCCTCGCCGAATATGTCGGCGGCGACAGCGGCGACGGATCTCTCGGCGGCGATGGCGGCTCGGGCGGCGGCGGCAGTTGCCTCGAGCTTCAATGCGGCGGCGATCAAACGTGGGTCACGTTTCACCATCGTATGCGTTAGAAAAAGCGACGGAGGGAGGTGGTGGTGGTGCGCCGGAAACGAGAGAGAGAGAGGGGAGGGGGATCGCGACGGCTCAAAGGGGAGGAGAGAGAGGTTCGCGATTAGGTCACTTTCTAATCCCTCCTCCCTCCCTTTTACAGATTTTCCTTAACTTCCTTTCCAAGCAAGGCCCATTGCGATCACAAAACCCTTAAGCCCAATGATTTAATTAGTACGTTAACCGTTAACGACCCAATAATCATTCGCCGACAATTCCCGTAAACATTTTACGAAAATAATTGTTTCATTACATTTAAATAAATAACCATTATTTATTTAAATCCGTTTGATAATTAATTAACCGGTAATGAATCTTTTAGTTCGTTGACACCGGTGTAACCCTTACGGGTCGAAACCGGGTCGGTTACGCTAAGGGTCGGGTCAGGACATCTAATATCCAACAATCTCCCACTTGGACTGATCGCGACATATTAGCGTTGTAGTCAGAGGCACTCTAGCTATGCATGGCTACACCAACCGGTTTCGACACTTTAAGTCGACAACCAAAGTATATCTGATTGTAAAGCAAGCAGATAGAGGACTTATGGTAACCGTTGTCATATGTTCCTTTCTGTTCTAGACATAGATGAATAATGAGACATGGACTCTCATGTATTAGATTCATCGATTACATTCTCGTTATCCGATTCGAAGTGTACCAATCAAACACACAGTAAGTTTGGGTGAGGCCTCACACTTCATACATGGAATCAACGAGGGCGCCTTTATACAACACCCACTGAACTTTAGTACTATTGCCGAAGCAATAGTACGAAATCCCATCTTGAGGCATACAACACCCACTGAACTTTAGGTCTATTCCCAAAAGTATCCCTATTGATAGCAGTTACGTGACATCGAGAAACTACAATCAAAGAACAGTCCTCGGTAAACGAGAGTTCTAGTATGCGTCTCAGGTCTAAGGAAACATTAGAGCATACCATTAATCAAGCAATCAAAGCTTCCATGATTGAATTGCTTGATCCGAGTTACGTCCAACGTCATTCTCTAATGAGGTCTGTGACTTTGAACGTTAAACCCTTTTAAGGTTCAAAATCAGAATAGTCTTAATTTAGAGTCGTTCCCACGTCTCTAATCGACTACAAACTTTTTGAACAATATCAATAATTGTTCAAGGAAGATTAAACGTATTAACATCGAAGACAGTTATGAAATTCCATATTGCATTTACCTTGATCAGTATATCATCCACATACAATATGAGGAATGATATAGTGCTCCTACTTGCCTTTCTGTAAACACACGGTTCATCTTCGTTTTGAGCAAAGCCAAACTCTTTGACTTTCTGGTCAAAGCGAAGATTCCACCTTCGAGATGCTTGTTTAAGTCCATAAATGGACTTATTCAGCTTGCAAACCCTATTTGGATATTTAAGATCGACAAAACCATCAGGCTGAACCATGTAGACATCCTCAGTGAGTTGTCCGTTCAGGAATGCGGTTTTGACATCCATTTTCCATATCTCTTAGTCATGGTATGCAGCTATGGCAAGCAATATCCTGATCGATTTGATCATGGCCACGGGCGATAAGGTTTCGTCATAGTCAATCCCTTGGGTTTGAGTAAAACCTTTCGCAACAAGCCGTGCCTTATAGGTTATCACATTTCCATGTATGTCAGTTTTTCTTTTAAAGATCCACTTGCTCCCTACTGCCCGAGAACCGGGGGGTAGCTCAATCAAGTCCCATACTTGATTATAATGCATGGATTGCATCTCGGCGTTCATGGCTTCAAGCCATTTGTCAGATTCAGGATCTAACACAGCAACTTTGTAATTAGTAGGTTCGTCATCTGAGTCAGCTACTAATACGACATCGGGACCTTCTAGATGCCAAAGGTATCTATCAGGTGCCCTGTGTGTCCTTTCGCTCCTATGAACGCTTGTGTTTTGGTCTGATGGGGCGACAACCACTTGTCGGTCAGACCCAGCGACCGTCTCAGGGTTTTGTGTTTCTCGAACTTCTTCGAGATCCACTGGATCACTATTGGTTCCTCTGTTGAGAAACTCTTTCTCAAGGAACTTACCCTTCCTTTTTATAGAAACATTGTTTCCATCAGGATGGTAAAAGTAATAGCCAGTATTACTATAGTATCCGATAAAAATCACCTTTTCACCTCGAGGATCAAGCTTGTTGTCAGATTCGCTAGTGACATATGCTTCGCATCCCCATACCCTGACGTAAGAAAGATTAGGAGAAGAATTATGATATATCTCATATGGGGTCTTATCCACTTTCTTGGTCGGTGCCAGATTTATTAGGCGAGCGGCGGTCAAGAGGGCAAAACCCCAAAAGGAGTGGGACAAGTTAGTCCTGCACATCATCGATCGAACCATGTTCAACAAGGTTCGATTTCTCCTTTCACTAACACCATTTAATTGTGGTGTACCGGGAGGAGGGGGTTGTGAAATAATTCCACAAGCCTTGAGATGATCGAGGAACTCGTTGCTAAGATACTCACCACCTCTATCTGATCGAAGTATCTTAATAGTTCGATTTAGTTGATTTTCTACTTCGTGTTGAAACTCTTTGAACTTGTCAAAAGTTTCGTGCTTATGTTTCATCAGATAGACATAAGCATATCTGCTATAGTCATCTATGAAAGATACGAAGTAGCATTCACGATTTCTCATTTCGGTCCGAAAGGGCCCACACACATCGGTGTGTATAAGTCCTAACAGATCATTAGCCCGTTCACCAACATGTGTGAAGGGTGACATGGTCAGTTTTTCAGATAAGCATGACTCGCATTCACCGAAGGTATCTGCATCTGTGGATTCGAGAATCCCTGCAGATTGAAGCTTCTTAATGCGAGCTTTGCTTATGTGACCTAGTCGATGATGCCACAACGAAGAATCGTTATCAACTTTGTGTCGTTTAGAAACGTGATAGAGCTGATCATGCGTTTGAACAATTATCTCATATATACCATGTCGAGGTTTAGCCTCGAAATAAAATATATCGTTAAAGTAGGTAAAAATGGAATTTCCATTAAACTTGTACTTAAAACCTTGTTAAAACAGGGAAGAGACAGAAATAATGTTTCTGGACAATCCAGGAGCATATAAACAGTTATCTAGAGTAACTACAAGACCTGTAGGACATGAAAGAGAATATATGCCGGTAGCCAAGACCGGGACTCTTTTGCCATCACCAACGATGAGCTCCATACCGCCTTGTTCTATCTTCTTCCACTTCTCAGGTTCATGCAAAACATTTACAATGTGAAAACCACACCAAATACCCATGTATTGGAGAAACAGTGAAAAGTTCAATAACATTTATTGACATACATGATGAGCAACCCTTACCGGGGTTTCTAGTCATCTTGATCTTAGCAAGGTAGACGGGGCAGTTACGTTTCCAGTGGCCCATCTGATTACATTCAAAGCATTGACGCTCCTGAGGAGGAGGCGCTAATTATTTCTTGCCCTTGGTCTCTTTGACCTTGTTCTTGGTCTTGGTGATACCTGTATCAGCAACTCTGAGCACATCTGGTGTGGTCCTGATCTTGACATTTGGAAACAATGTCAGAACCCCATCTAAAGTCTGAGCCGAGCAATTCACCACATGCAAGCGATAATGCTCGGGTAAAGATCCGAGGACTACATCAGGAGCCGTCCCCTCAGGAATGGAGTAGCCGAGGTCGATCAGTCTGTCGCGATACCCCTTAATCATCATGACATGATCATAGGCAGAGGAATAAGGTGACATGTGGCAGTTCATAAAATGTTGAAATGCTCTACATCGTTCACCCCTCTGGCTCAACTCAAACATATCTTTGAGTTTTCCCATGATCTCATACTCTCCCATGTCGGTGAAGTTATACCGAAAATCCGGTGTCATGCTAGATAACATAAGCTTAGTGACTTCCCTAGAGTCATCACTGTGCTTCTGGATTTCCATCCGCGAGCGGTCGTTTAACAAGTAAGACGGCGTGCTCGGGATGGGTCGGTCAAGAACATACAGCTTTCCAAAAAGCTTCAAGATGTTCCTCAGGAGAGTTTGCCATGACAAGAAGTTCGTCTCAGTGAATGGGTCCAGAGATACCATTGAACTTAGAGGAACTGTGTTTTCAATAGCCTTCTGAAATAATGCAAAGTAATTTTTAAATTAGTATTTTCGGTGTAAACCTTCTTATATAAATTGGTAAAATTTATTTAATAAGAAAATTGAGAATTCGATTAGACGATTTTACTTGAGACCGGCAAATGAGCCTCAGAAGCAAACTCGTGTAACCAAACTGACGACGGTTGTCAATCGCGAAGTCTCAGTCGCGAATCTCGTTTATGAGGCCGCATAATATAATAAATTATATTTTGCGATACCTTTAGCCTCATGCATGCCCACTTTGTCTATATACATTTATAGTGCGGTGTTGAAATACTCCAACACTACAAACATACATAAAGAAAGCGATAGTAATCCCAAATGGTCAATGTGGCTGCCACGGTGTTGAAATACTCCAATGCCCCCACCCTGGAAGGTACCCTCGGCACCAAGTGCGGTGTTAAAATACTCCAACACTGATGCTCCGGTCAATACGTTCCAAGTTAGACTTGCTTTTGGACGGCATGAACTATCAATTTTTATTTACCGGATAGGGATATTAAAACCAATTTTAATATTTAAGTGATCGTTAGACACGAACGATAAACCCTATCATCACTCGGGACAATTATTTTAAATCACCTATTTAAAATATCTAAGTGTCGCGAATGATCAATTGTGTGTTAACGGCATAATGGCATGGTCTGGCTAGAGACATTTAGCAAGACCAATGGGACATGACAATATAAAGGTGAACAACCACAAGGAAGGCAACTCGGTGCGTTCGTGGATCCAGTTCAACTCCCACTAGCCTTCCGACTCCGTTTGACGAGTGTCCAATCTTCGGTCTTGGTTTTTACAAAATTAAAATTTACTAATAACTTAGTAAACCTAGCTCTATTACAATTTTGAAACTCGAAAACAGCGGGTCCACCAAAACCAACTAAAGATACAATTGGGCCAACAATTGAGCCAATCAGAGAAAAATAAAACGCGCCAAAAATGCAATTAAAGTAAAAGGGGTCGGCCGTAACACATAATTTATTAATTAGAATTAATCAGGTAATTCCATTCGCAATTTGGAAATGAATCGAAATTGTGAACCACCGGTTACAAAAAGACCGGTTCAGATTTACGCGCGGTGATCGTGGCTCTAATACCACTGTTGGGATTTACAGTGGGTATCCAGGTTGCCCGTTTTCATTTTTTACCGAATAAATTAACGGGTCAATTAATCAGATTAATTGCGCAGCGGAAAATAAGTTTTACAACGCGAATAACGTAAAAACCGTAGACAAGATCTGATCACCGTGTACGCGTAAATACTTAAAAATAAATTAAACAATTTAATTTAAGTATCTGACAGTTTAGATATACCTTGGCGGAGTCTAAACAACCGTTCGAGATACTAGGGTTCGCCGAACTGGCGCTAGGGAAAACGGTAACGCCCGACTCGAATCTGCGAGTCAAGTCTTCAACCGACTTTGAAAACGGCATCTTGGGCACCACAGGCGCGTTCAACTCATAAACGGGCGGTGGTGACGGTAACGAAACTATGTTATGTATCATAGCATTCCAGTCGAACGGTTTCGTCGTGCATGGCGACGAAACCGATGTAATATCGATTTCGTCCGACACGCGTGGAAGTGACGAACGTAGTGGCGTGATGGCGGCGGCATACAATGGCGCCGGCCACTTAGGGTTTTCACCCGGTTCGACGGTGGTGGCACGAGACGGTTCAAATAACGGTCTCGGTGGCGCGGGTAGAGCGAGAACCACCTCGCGGTGGTCCTCGCCGAATATGTCGGCGGCAACGGCGGCACGGGCCGCGACGGCGTCGACGACGGCTCGGGCGGCAGCGGCGGTGGTCTCGAGATTCAATGCGGCGGCGATCAAATGTGGGTCACGTTGCACCATCGTATGCGTCGGAAAAAGCGACGGAGGGAGGTGGTGGTGGTGCGCCTGAAACGAGAGAGAGAGGGGGGAGGGGGATCACGACGGCTCAAAGGGGAGGAGAGAGAGGTTCGCGATTAGGTCACTTTCTAATCCCTCATCCCTCCCTTTTATAGATTTTCCTTGACTTCCTTTCCAAATAAGGCCCATTGCGATCACAAAACCCTTAAGCCCAATGATTTAATTAGTCCGTTAACCGTTAACGTTCCAATAATCATTCGCCGACAATTCCCGTAAACATTTTTCAAAAATAATAGTTTCGTTACATTTAAATAAATAACCATTATTTATTTAAATCCGTTTGATAATTAATTAACCGGTAATTAATCTTTTAGTTCGTTGACACCGATGTAACCCTTACGGGTCGAAACCGGGTCGGTTACGCTAAGGGTCGGGTCAGGACATCTAATATACAACAGTATGCTGGCTATGTAACACTGAGTTGTAACATAAAACTACCTCAACCCTTAAACATAAAAAATTGATACGCCATATTCAATGAAAGGTAATCTTAAAAAAGGGTGAAACACACATATATGATGTCCAAAGATTAATAAAATGTACCTTAAAAAATGAATAACATGGCTGCTCATAACTTTTTGTTTGAAATATCTTGAACATGGTACAAAAATCATACCAACTCTATGTTGGAATTTATGCGTAAAACGATTATGACAATCGTTACACAAACAAAAGCATAATATAAGAATACAAAATAAATTGACGATCTAACCGAACAGATGACACGGTGAATCGGATGACGACCTGATGGCTGGAACGATTGTGACAACTCGTCAGAAAGCCAGGTCAAACATTACTCATTGACTATAGTTACATACGTAATATATACATGCTTGACCTGAATAGGTAATAATAATTGTAAAAGTTATACGCAGAAACATCCACACTTGACAAAGTTTCCACGTTTGTAGTGAAAAACACCATAACAAACAGAAAGGTCCATCCTAAAATCGATGGAACTTCAATAATAAGAAAAATAAATATAAAAACTAATTTTTTATATTTTGCTAACCAGCATAGTGAGAAATCACACTAACGCCCGACAACGCTTAAGCGAATATTTCAAATTTAAAATCTATTATGAGTTTAAATAATGAAATATCCGAGCTTGAGAGCCAAAAAGAAAAAGAACGAATCATTTATTTATTTCCTTACGCGGTGCCTCGAGTAAATAAAAGTAAATGGGAAAAATTCTAAATAATTAAATCACAACAAAGTATAAATATATAGCGATGTCGTGATCTCCTAAATAATTTAGAATCTCATCTCAGTCAAAACGGTGAAACGGTTCAGCCTAAATGAGCCGTTTACTAAATTGGGCCCGGTCCGGCCCAATAACCCGAAACAAATCAACCAAGCCCGAAACTCGGCCCAACGAGTAAAACAACAACCCAAATATTATAACGTATCACTCGCGGATAAATTTAGGAATTTTGAGACTAGCCGCAACAAAAAGGGAGAATGCCTCGAACACCGGCCCGACACGAGCCACGCCGACCCATCAACCGTTACTCTATTAAATAAGCCCAACCTAAACCGTGAGAATTGATGATTATTATTTCTTGAGTGCTCGACCGATCAAGCTACGTCTTTTATATAAAATTATGACAATTTAAATAGATTTTTTTTATAAAAGACTACACTACCTAAATTACCAAAAATATCTAATTAACTTAACTAAATTACCTAAAATATCTAGGTAACCCAAGTTTAATTTAACTAAAATTGAGTTAAAAAAAAATCTGTAAGATTTCATTTGAAATCTTTACAAAAACCACCCTCACCCTCACAAAAACCACCCTCACCCTCACAACCACCCTCACCCTCACGTCCACCCTCCCCTCCGCCGGCTCCCCTCCGCCTGCCGACGACCACCCCAGCCCCGGCCAACCGTCGCAGCGACCACCCCTCCCCGTCGCACCTCTCCCCTCCCCAGTTCCTCCCTCTCGTCGCCACCTCCGCCATCCACACCACTACCCGTCATCGACGCCACCATCACCATCAGCCACCACCTTCACCTCCGCCACCCGACACCACCCTCATCATCATCATCGCCCTCGACAAGCTCCCCCCCCCCCCCCACAAACAACCGACTACCGCCACCATCTCTCTCTCGACGTCCGACGCCACCGCCACCGTCCTCACCACCTCCGATCATCATCATCATCGATGTCCCCCACTACGGCTACCGTCTCCGCTGCTGCTTCCGTCCCCCGCTGCTGCCGCCGTCTCCCGCCGCTGCTGTCACCCGATCGCCACCACTCACGATCACCGCTACCACCACGTTAAGGCTCGTGAATTCCCTCATTTCATGTTTACGTAACCAATTAACCAATGATAACCCTCGAGTCTTGATATCTAGTTTGGTTACGTTCGGGTTAAAAACCCACATAAAATGATACATGTCGATTTTGTAAACACCCGTTTGTTACTACAAAGGTGGCGCCTTCGGGTTAGGATCGACTCACGAGACTTATATAGTTGGTATATTGGTGGTTTGAGTACAAATGAACACTTTGGTCGGTATAACGATCAAAATATAAATAGGTTATACTTATTTATATAACTAACATCGTTCGGATTAAAACAAATAAATATGATTAGATATTAAAATATCCCGATATTTATTTGACGAACCTGGTGAATTGATTAGGGAACAATGGACATACTCAGTTTAGAGACAACACCCGTTTGGAAATATATCCCAACGACCCTCGGACTAATGACTGATATTAATATAAAGATACATGCATTAAAAAGACGACCAGAGGTCGGACCTAACTCAAAATATATATATATGAATATATATATATATATATATATATATTGCTAACCGCCATACGAATTATTATTTTTGTAAAGTTAAAGGGGTTAAGGACGTTATCATAGTATAAATATTTATTTACGTTCTCTATATCGTTTAGATCACTTTAAAAATGTTGGCTTAAAGACCAAACATATGATGTTACCACTTTCGACAAAATGCAATTTTAAATATACATAACCTTTTTATATACTCATATCAATATTTAGGGAAAGTCTGTAAATAAAGACATACTGTTACCAACCATTTATAAATTTCGATCGCGGTCCAACATGCCCTAACTCACCGTTCCTTTCACAGTATATTTAATCTAACAAGATTTATGTACAATCTTAAATTTTTACGGGCGGCTAATTATATATTACAATATATTATTTATTTCGTCAAATAAATAAAGACGTCATGAAAATATATATTTTAAGATATATAACTAAGTATATATATATATATTTAAACGTTTGTTTTACTTATAACTCTCATTATCCATATATACAAAATGTAACTTATGGTACCATTTCTGAAACATAGGGTACAAGTCAACAAAGCATATTTAATGTTAGCAACCTAGAGTACCAATCTTAAAACATATGGTACAATTGAATTGAGCAGCTTATAGATTTCAGGTTCGTTGGCCCTTCCTTTCCACGAGCAGGTAGCCAATGTGTACTTATTTGAGTGTATCTCTGGTTGTATCTCATGTTCCATTCCTTACGGACGTTGTCAAATTATAGCGGCCATCCTCCTCATTAATGCAGTGGTTCGTCCGTAACTTACACAGTATATTGAACAACGATTCTGGCACTGTAGATACGTGGTGTATCGTCCTGATGCGTGGAGTCCCAATTAATGTGCATATATACGACTTTAGTTAATCTCAAATCAGTCGCCTTCCTCAGTATTTTGCACAGGTGAGTCATTTTTTGCTTCAATTTGATCGCCGCTGGTTTATTTTATGTTGAAAATTGCTGGTATTTTTGCTTCAGTTTCATCGCCCATGGTTGATTTTACATTGAAATATGCTGGTAATCTGGTCGTTGTGCCCTTAATTTCAATTTTAATTTAAATTGAGCGATCGCATAAGAATTGCTTATTTTAACTTTTCTTTGGTTCTTGATAGTGTTACTCATTCTTATGATTTTGCATGTTTGGATTCTCTGTTCTCTTTTTTTTTTATTTTTATTCTCACTGTTTTAGTAGTTTTTTGCATTTTTGTGGTGCTTCTTTATGCACCTCTAATCAATATTTGGGTTTATATATGTATGATTTAGCCAAATGTTCTTCGTTAGTGGTTTCAGCCTTTTATGAGTGCTTCTTTATGCAGTTGTGGTGACCCTTTGGGTTTACATATGTATGATTTAGGGATTTTTGATAGTTTACAAGTTTGCAGAAGTAACAAAAAAGAGTAGCAGCATATGGTAACCACTAAGACACAAATCTTACTTTTGCAATGTCTAATGTCATTATTTTTTACATTTTCATTGTGAATTTTCATGCAACCTTTGTTTGGAGATGATCCACCAGCATTCACATTACACGGTTTGGACCTGCACAAGATTTTGACCTCCACACAAAAATTGTTTTCGACAAGTTAAGCCTGTTGGGTTTTACAGTGGGTATCCGGGTTGTCCGTTTTAATTTTTACCGAATAAATTAACGGGTCAATTAATCAGATTAATTGCGCAGCGGAAATATAAGTTTTACAACTCGAATATAGTAAAAACCGTAGACAGGATCTGATCACCGTGTACGCGTAAATACAGGAAAAATTAAATCGAACAATCTAAACAATTTAGATATACCTTGGCGGAGTCCGAACAACCGTTCGAGACACCGGGGTTCGACGAACTGGCGCTAGGGCAAACGGTAACGCCCGACTCGAATCTGCGAGTCAAGTCTTCAATCGACTTTGAAGACGGCATCTCGGGCACCACAGGCGCGTTCATCTCATGAACGGGCAGTGGTGGCGGTAACAAAACCATACTATGTATCATAGCATTCCAGTCGAACGGTTTCGTCGTGCATGGCAACAAAACCGATGCAATATCGATTTCGTCCGACACGCGTGGAAGCGACAAACGTAGTGGCGTGACGGCGGCGACATACAATGGCGCCGGCCACTTAGGGTTTTCACCCGGTTCAACGGTCGCGGCACGAGACGGTTCAAACAACGGTCTTGGTGGCGCGGGTAAAGCGAGAACCACCTCTCGGTGGTCCTCGCCAAATATGTCGGCGGCTACAGCGGCACGGGCCGCGGCGGCGGCGGTGGTGGCGGCGGCCCTCTCGGCGGCGGCGGCGGCTCTAGCGGCGGCGGCGGTGGTCTCGAGCTCCAAGGCGGCAGCAATGAGACGAGGATCTCGTTTCACCATCGTGTCGGTCGGAGAAAGCGACGGAGAATGGTGGTGGTGTTGTGCCGATCGAGAGAGAGAGAGGAGGGGGAGGTCGCGATGGCTAGGAGACAAGGGAGGAGGAGGAGTCGCGATTAGGCCACTTTCTAATCCCTCCTCCCTCCCTTTTATAGATTCTCCTTGACTTCTTGGGCAAGCAAGGCCCATCTCGCGATTAAAGCCCCTAAGCCCAATGATTAACTAGTTCGTTAACCGGTAACGACTAGATAATTATTTGCCGACAATTCTCGTAAACGTTTTACGAATTATTGTTTCGTTACGTTAAATAAATAACAATTATTTATTTAAACCGTTTGATTTAATTAATTAACATTTAATTAATTATTAGTTCGTTGACACCGGTGTAACTCTTCCGGGTCGAAACCGGGTCGGTTACGCTAAGGGTCGGGTCAGGACATCTAATATCCAACAATCTCCCACTTGGACTGATCGCGATACATTAGCGTTGTAGTCAGAGGCACTCTAGCTATGCATGGCTACACCAACCAGTTTCGACACTTTAAGTTGACAGCCAAAGTATATCTGATTGTAAAGCAAGCAGATAGAGGACTTATGGTAATCTTTGTCAAATGTTCCTTTCCGTTCTAGACATAGATGAATAATGAGACATGGACTCTCATGTATTTGATTCATCGATTATCATTCTCGTTATCCGATTCGAAGTGTACCAATCAAACACACAGTAAGTTTGGGTGAGGCCTCACACTTCACACTTGGAATCAACGAGGGCGCCTTTATGTCTATCTATTGCCGAAGCAATAGTACGAAATCCCATCTTGAGGCATACAACTCCCACTAAACCTTAGATCCATTCCCAAAAGTAGCCTTATTGATGGCAGTTACGCGACATCGAGAAACTACAATCAAAGAATAGTTCGCAGTAAACGAGAGTTCCAGTATACGTCTCAGGTCTAAGGAAACATTAGAGCATACCAATAATCAAGCAATCAAAGCTTCCATGATTGAATTGCTTGACGCGAGTTACGTCCAACGTCATTCTCTAATGAGGTCTGTGACTTTGAACGTTAAACCCCTTTAAGGTTCAAAATCAGAATAGTCTTAATTTAGAGTCGTTCCCACGTCTCTAACCGACTACGGACATTTAGAACAATATCAACAATTGTTCAGGGATGATTAAACGTATTAACATCAAACACAGTTATGAAATTCCATATTGCATTTACCGATGGAATATGAATAGTATAGATAACTGTTATATGTTCGTACACCCAAATACTAAATCAAAACATGTCTTTAGCTAATCAAAGCCCTATCGCTTCTCTGTGACGATCATGAGTCTCGTGAGTCATGGGCTTTGTAAAGGGATCAGCTAAGTTTTGATATGTGTCTACTTTGCATATCTTTATTTCATTTCTTTCAACTACTTCTCTTATGTAGTGAAATTTCCTCAGGACGTGCTTGGCCTTCTTATGAGACCTTGGCTCTTTGGCTTGAGCAATAGCGCCTGTGTTATCGCACATCATCTCGATGGGTTGCTTAACACTTGGAACCACATCGAGATCTGTGAAGAACTTCTTCATCCATACTGCTTCCTTGGCAGCTTCTGAGGCGGCTATGTATTCAGATTCAGTAGTGGAATCAGCCACTACTGACTGTTTGGTGCTACACCACGAAACAGCTCCTCCATTGAGGGTGAGTACGTATCCGGACTGCGAGCGAGAGTCATCTCGGTCAGTCTGAAAACTAGCATCGGTGTAACACTTTACAGCGAGCTCATCAGTTCCTCCATATACCAAAAACATCTCACTTGTGTTTCTCAGGTATTTCAGGATGTTCTTTACAGCAGTCCAGTGAGCTAGACCGGGACTCTGTTGGTATCGACTTGTCAGGCTCAACGCAAACAAGACGTCCGGTCGAGTGCAGAGCATGGCATACATAATTGAGCCTATAGCAGAAGCAAATGGGATCGAAGCCATTTGGTCGATCTCCTTCTCCGTTTGAGGAGATTGAGATTTGTTCAAGATAGCACCCTTGGTCATAGGGACGACTACTTTCTTGGAGTTGCTCATGTTGAACCGTGCTATAATCTTGTCAATGTATGTACTTTGACTGAGACCCAGAAGCCGCTTCGATCGATCTCTGTGAATCTTAATTCCCAGAATTTAAGCGGCTCCCCCAAGATTCTTCATAGCGAAACAAGATGATAGCCATACCTTAACCTCGTTAAGCATGGGGATGTTGTTTCCTATGATCAGTATATCATCCACATACAATATGAGGAATGATATAGTGCTCCTACTTGCCTTTCTGTAAACACACGGTTCATCTTCATTTTGAGCAAAGCCAAACTCTTTGACTTTCTGGTCAAAACGAATGTTCCACCTTCGAGATGCTTGTTTAAGTCCATAAATGGACTTATTTAGTTTGCAAACCCTATTTGGATATTTAGGATCGATAAAACCATCAGGCTGAACCATGTAGACATCCTCAGTGAGTTTTCCATTCAGGAAAGCGGTTTTGACATCCATTTGCCATATCTCATAGTCATGGTATGCGGCTATGGCAAGCAATATCCTGATCGACTTGATCATGGCCACGGGCGAAAAGGTTTCATCATAGGCAATCCCTTGGGTTTGAGTGAAACCTTTCGCAACAAGTCGTGCCTTATAGGTTTGCACCTTTCCATGCGTGTTAGTTGTTCTTTTAAAGATCCACTTGCTCCCTACTGCCCGAGAACCGGGGGGTAGCTCAATCAAGTCCCATACTTGATTGTCACGCATGGATTGCATCTCGGCGTTCATGGCTTCAAGCCACTTGTCAGATTCAGGATCTGACACAGCAGCTTTGTAATTAGTAGGTTCGTCATTTGAGTCAGCTACTAATAGGACATCGGGACCTTCTAGATGCCAGAGGTATCTATCAGGTGCCTTGTGTGTCCTTTCGCTCCTGCGAACGCTTGTGTTTTGGTCTGATGGGGCGACAACCATTTGTTGGTCAGACCCAGCGACTGTGTCAGGGTTTTGTGTTTCTCGAACTTCTTCGAGATCCACTGGATCACTATTGGTTCCTCTGTTGAGAAACTCTTTCTCAAGGAACTTACCCTTCCTTTTGATAGAAACATTGTTTCCATCAGGATGGTAAAAGTAATAGCCGGTATTACGATAGTATCCGATGAAAATCACCTTTTCACCTCGAGGATCGAGCTTGTTGTCAGATTCGCTTGTGACATATGCCTCACATCCCCATACCCTGAGGTAAGAAAGATTAGGAGAAGAATTCTGATATATCTCATATGGGGTCTTATCCACTTTCTTGGTC
>JBCNJP010006809.1:0-10818 GCA_039602395.1 Deinandra increscens subsp. villosa | reverse complement strand
TGCTGGATGAATAAGTGTCTGGATGAATAAGAGATTCTGAATCAGTAAGTGATAGGACCTGTTTGGTTGGATCTCTGAATGAGATGTCTGATTCTAATTTTTTTTTTCATTTAACTTGTCCCACATTGGTGTGGGAACAAAAAAAATGGTTAGTTTATATATGCAAACTTTTATCACATATTAAGTTCTAATGTTAGGTTTTACTCCGGCATCTACCCGCACGTAGGGGGTACAGATTTGGTTGAAATCCCTCGAAATCAATGCGATGCCCACGCGACCTGCAGACACGAATGCAGCTCCGAAAAAACGGTTCTCGTGCGAGCAAGTTTTTGTTAACGTGGGTTGGGTTTTTTTTTTCTTTTTCTTCGCAGCAATCCTCAGTCAGGGCCTCCGTTTCGTTCGTTTGGGCTGGGTTTTCTTTCTCATCACGCAGCCCCAGCCCTTAGCAGTCGTTCCTTCTCGTTTCGTCTACCGCCATGCCCTCCAGAAGATTATTCTGGTTCGTTCAGCTAGCTTCAACCCCCTTGATCGGCCAGACAAAAAGCCTTTTTTCGGTAAGACATTTCCGGCAAACCAAACACCTTTGAACCAGCCATTCGTCTGGATCGGTCAGATCAAGAGGCTGGTTCAGACCAACCAAATAGCCCCTTAGTACGTTTTAGAAATCCATGAATATTGTATTCTAAAGGTCCGCAATCGATAGAAATTTGTGGGAATGAATTTCGAGGAATGATTGTTGTGATTTATTATCGTTCATAAAGTTGAAAGCTCAAAAGGGTTGAGGTTTATAATTCATAAATACGCATGGTATTTGAGGTAACTCGCTTTAAAACTAAATTCATGGATCAAGTCATAAGTAGTTTTGAAAATGGTATGATTGTCACATCCTTAGACCTGAGAAACATATAGAGACTAACATTAGTGGAGGATCATTCTTTGATCTTATCTAACGCTGGATCTTATACGGATAGTAATAAGGGTACTTGATTGGGAATGAATCTGAAACTAAGTGGGAGTTGTATATTGTTAAAGGGATTCTGTACTTCTTGAAATGAGAAGATGAACATCCAGGCGCCTTCTAGGATCAAACTGGTGAAAAGTGTGGCCACACTCAAACTAAGCGGTAGTTTGTCATCCACTTTGAGTCTAATACGAAAACAATAATGGTTGAAAAAAATATAAGACTGATTACAAATCCATGTCTTATGTTCAACTGGTGTTCTAAACAGAAAGGAAGTACAATAAGGTTACCACGACTTAACTCCACAGAAGCAGTAAAACGCTTAAAGAGTTTGGAGAAAGAGTTGACGAAAGAAATAACGTCATAACTTAATGATCACAAAGAGACACGGCTAGGTGTCCACCTCTGCGAACGTATGTTTTAGTCTTAATAGATAATCGTCCAAGTGGGAGTTTGTTGGATTTTGATATGTCCGACTATCGATTAGACAACACAATCATAAAGGTACGATGAAAGAGTTACATTCTGGACGACGAACAAGTTGTAATATTTGAATAATATATATTTAAATATTTCTGATCACAGAATGAAAATCAGACGAATCATTGTTTATCAAAACGATGATTATAATTTAATTGTTTGGAGAAATAATTAAATAAGGCGAAATAGAACGGTGATCGTTTAAGTGTAAACGATGGTAAAAATTTTAAAGCGATTAACAATTTAATTGGGAAAATAATAAAACGTTATTTCGTTATAACGTACATGGGGATTTAATTTATGATGATAAATTAAATAACATATAAGTAAAATTATTAAGACGTTAATAATTGTTATCCACATAAAATGTTTTAGATAAATTAGTTGACTAAAACATAGAGATTGATTTAAATATATATCTATCAGATATATTGGGTATGTTTCGAACATAAAATTTTAACTGGAAATAACTGTATTAACAGTTAATGTTAGGACGTTGTCTTTAGAAAAAAGATAGTAGTTTAGGGATCAGACTGTAACTTATATTCCTAAAAATACAAGTCTGATTTCAACCCTAATTACACACAAGAAGCCTAAAAGTTTTAACCCTGAAATCTCTCTGGTTCCTTCCCCTGCGTAGACCCTCTGCAATACCACCACCGCCGGCCTCCCACCGTCGCCGGCCACTGCCGTCCACCGCCAGACCGCCGTTGTCGTCGCTGTTTGCGATCGGAAAGCCACTACAACAGTCCGCCGTTGCCAGTCCGCTGCCGCACACCATCGCCGCTCACGCCGTCGCTGTTGCGCCCACATTGCGGCTACTCCGGCGCCGGCGCCGTCCCGTACTGTGACCCACGCGACCGTTGTCGTGTGTTCTCACTTGGTGCTTTTGACTAGCGGATCCGTTAAGTGTGATTGGTTCGGGTTGTCCCAAGTTGTTTGAACGAGTGATCAAAGGATTTCTAGCGGATCCGCTTTTTGATTCAGATTGTCTCATCTTGGTCTCGTCAAGGTTAATCTCTAAACACCCTATGGTTGTGTTATATACATATATATATATATATATATATATATATATATATATATATAGGAGAAGGATAAAATGAAAACATCTCCGAGTTGGAAAAACCGTGAAAACTAAGCTAAAAAATTAGTTTTTTGTTTCGATTTTTTTATGGTGACTCTCTAACTTAAAAAAACACTCTTTATGAAAAAAAACAAAAAAAATGAGTAAATTTTAAAAAACAAAATATTTAAGAGCCGATTTTTTTGCAAAAAAGAAGTTAACCGGTCAAAAAAGACGTTCAAAATTTGTTATTTTTTTAGATTTATTTTTTTTATAAATTCTACATTCATTTTTGATGGTTTTGGTGAAAAAAAAAAGCGCCTATAGATTTTTAATTTTTTTTTTATACAGATTTTGTTACATATGTAACAAGGCATTTACATATGTAACAGGCAAATGTTACATATGTAGCATGACGTAACGTCAGATTCCGGAATTTAAAAAAATAAACTACTTAGGCGTTTTTTTGATTTTTTTTCACCATAGGGCTTGTATTAACGCATATAATCACTACAAAAAAATTTGAAGAAAAAAAAAACCGTTTTGTGGTAGTTTCCACGGTTTTTCCAACTCAAAGTGGTTTTCATTATATATATATATAGGGTTAGGTTCAAATGAGAACTTTTTGTTTTGAAAACTTTTGAGAACTAAATCTCAACCACAAATTTCAGGGGGGGGGGGGCCACTACAATTCATGGAAGGGGGGATACATGTAATAAATTTGTAGCTCATATTAGTTCTTTTTAGTTCTCAAACCCAATTGGTTCTCAAATGATCCCCTCCCTATATATATATATATATATATATATATATATATATATATATATATATATATATATATAGAGAGAGAGAGAGAGAGAGAGAGAAAGAGAGGAAAGGTAAAATGAAAACCACTCCGAGTTGGGAAAACTTTCAAAACTCTTCAAAAACATGGTCAAAAAGTTTTTTTTCATTCAATTCTTTTATGGTGATTCTTTAGGTTATAGGCTACCCCTAGCTGGAAAAAAATAAAAAAAAACGCCCCGGCAATTTTTTTAAAAAAAATCTCAAAAAACGGTTGTTACATATGTAACTAATATATCCGTTTTTTAGATTTTTTTTAAAAAAAATTGCCAGGGCGTTTTTTTGATTTTTTCCCCACCTAGGGGTAGCCTATAGCCTAAAGAATCACCATAAAAAATTGAATGAAAAAAGTTTTTGACCCCGTTTTTAAAGAGTTTCGAAAGTTTTTCCAACTCAGAGTGGTTTTTACCATAACCATCCCCTATATATATATATATATATATATATAAATTTATTGTAACTAGATCACTGATGTGGAATACCTGGCTCGTATAAAAGGTTTTGAAAGTCACCGCTTCCGCATTATATTATTAGTTGTAATAATATCTGATAAATCAATAAAAATATAATAAAATTTTATATTAAAAGTCAAAATTTTAATTTGACCTAAACGAGTCGTCGATTCCCAACATTAACATGTCCTGGATTACCATCAAACACTTTCTCTTTATCAAGAAATACGGAGTTTGAATTAAACTTCAGACCTTTGCTTGAATTAAATTTTTCTTCATGTTTTGCCTTCTTCTGAGATTTGGACTTCTAAGTCCTTACAGACTTACCAGTATCCTCTTTTGGATAATCTTGCAGTTTGTCACTTGAGATGTCATTTGATGAAGTTTTTAGAACAATTATGGGAGTAGGAACTTCATGATTAGCAACGTCTTTACTTGGCTTACCATCTCGTTCCAAATGATACAAATAATTCTGAAACACACTCGATGTATTGTAATTTGCAAGTTGTCAACGTAAATCAAACATTTCAATCTTGATTTCAGAAATCTTTGTAGTAGCATCCAGTAGCTCCTTTTGTGAAGCGATATATTTGTCAGACAATTTGTTATATTGATGCTTTTGACTATATATTCGATCACACTCATCAAGTACTTCTGCACTAACCTTTTTCACTTGCTTCTTAAGATCGTCAACATCTTCTTTCAAAACTTTATTCTCTCTTGCCAATTCAACATTTCAGAACGCAACACTATGTTATCCTTCTCAAAACCTTTTGCCCTTGCAACACACTCATTACAAGTATTGTTGAGATAATCCAGCTTTTCCTTTGTTTTGACAAATAATTCATCAAAAGATTCATTTTCTTCCTTTTCTTTAGCTTTGGCTTCGTCACATTCCTAAATCAACACTTTCTTTTCTCGTAACAACTCAACATTTTGTTTACCAAATTCCATACATTCGTTCTTGGAAACCTCTAATTCTTCTTTCACCAATTTGAGTTCGTCAGTGAGAAGACTAATTTCTTTCAATAAAGAAGCATTCTTCCTTAGCAAACTATCAACCTTACATTCATAAATGTCATCCACAACTATTTCACAAAAACTTATTTCTGATTCAGAATCAACTTGTGCAGATGTAACAATAAACGCTGATTCATTACCAAAAACTTTACCCCAATCATAACCCTCACCAGTCTGAACACTCAAAGCTCTTGTATTTGAATTGTTTGATGAAGATTGAGAACCATTTGTAGTAGTATTTGAATCGGAATTGTTAGTTTGATATTGTTGACATTCCCTCGCAAAATGTCCAAGATTTGAACATTTGTAGCATTTCACCTTTAGTTTATCTAATCCCAGCTTTCCATCTGGATTAATATATCTTTTTCTAGTTTTCTTGAAAAATATTTTTGCACTTTGAGTTGACATAACCAATTGCCAAGCCATATCCATTTCATCCAGATGATCATCATCAATCTCACTAAAAACTTCCTTAACCAACTTAGCATCACCAACATTGTTGATAGTCAATCCGAAAGAAGATGAGATTAAAGCAGATATCAAAGCAACACAATCGTCAGTTGTTTTGATGGAAAATGCATTCTGATTTGTTTGACATGGAATTGTAAAACTACAACCCATTAAGGAATCAGATGTTTCCGAAATTCCAGAAACATATCTAATTAAAGCTATAATGGGTGGTGGACTAAGAACACTTGGTTTAGCCTTTGCGTTTATACTTGTAGCATTCTGAACATGATATAACTCTAGATTATGCAATTTAGTAGTTGATTTACGAGCATTCAACATTTCCATTTCTCTTGCTTGTACTTTACTTGTCAAAGCATGAAATGATAATGTTGAGAATTCTTTATCATGAGTCAGCAGTAAAACACAATTTTCCCAATCTTTTGATAATTCTTCCAATTCTTCTTCTTCTTTTGTGATATCAACCACTTTCATTTCATTTGTCAGATGTGAAAACCTTGAAATGATAGCTGTAATATTTTCATTCTCAAAATGTTGAAAATTATGAAATTCCCTGTTAAGAACCTTTTCGTCTGCTTTTCTTATACTGACCGTTTCCTTCACATATCAGAGCTAAAGCATCCCATATTTTTTTAGATTTGGTACACGTATTGAATTGATGCATTAACTCTTTCGGCAAAGCTAGTGAGAAAATTATGAGCTTTCTTTTCAAGTTCATAACTGTAGGTCCGGAAATCTCCCAAACACACGATATGTCTATCACAAACGAGTGCGGAATCCTCGTAGGTGATTGATTCAAGAATAGAGATGAAGAGAACACAAGAAAACGATGATTTAAACGATAAAAGCTTGATCTTGCACACAAGTAAACTTGTCGGGTACAAAACACAAATCGTAAACACCTTGGCTCCTCCTCTCTAAATCGTAAACTCGCAACTAAATAAGGAGGTCAAGTGGGGTTTATATAGCCACCCCATTGGGTTTACTATTGGGCCCCTTGTGGATCATAAACCCAATAGTAAACCCAAGCCCAATCATAAACTAGCCTAAATACAATAAACAAACTAGCCTATGATCCTAATTAAACCCTGTAAGCCCAGCCCAACTTATTTAATATTACAAGCCTCATAATCTAGCCTCTACAATCTTCCCCTAGGCTTGTGATATTAAATGTCTTCAATCTTTGAAATTCTTCTTCTTGACTGGCTGGCATAGATGCTGATGAAGATTCTTTCCGCAGAAATCTACATTGGGTTTCAT
The DNA here is from genome assembly GCA_039602395.1 of Deinandra increscens subsp. villosa. NCBI lineage: Eukaryota > Viridiplantae > Streptophyta > Magnoliopsida > Asterales > Asteraceae > Deinandra > Deinandra increscens. Next base: position 4,268 of record JBCNJP010006809.1, on the reverse strand, counting down.
AACGGGCACTTGGGACTTCCTCTTGATTAGCATCAGCTTGAACTTCTTGAAATGAAAAAGTTAATGAGATGGAGGATTCTCAATGACTTGCTTCTTTTGAAAGAACTGGTTCGTGCTGAATCTTCGGTAACTGTCTTGAGTCTTCAAAAATTAGAGGGTTGAAATTTTGAAAAACCCCTAACTTTGAAGAATTTGATTGTTGAACTTGGATCTTCATGATCTCTGACTGCTCTCTGCATCACTTTCTTCAATGAGACATGAAGTCTTCTGCTTCCCCTAAGCTTGTGAACATCTTCTTTGATAATCTTTTAGAAGCTTGTAAAGAAACCAACAACTTCCCCTTAACACTTGCTTATTCAGATAGAAGTCTTGTCCGGCTGGTCCTTTAACTTTGAGCAGCAGCAGCATCTTTCTATCATCAACCTGTCTGACACACATTTGAAAAAATATACACTACCAGACATGTGATGACTGGTCTTTGGGTTAGAAGGTAATTATCATCTGTTCAGTTGATTCAAATTAACATAATTTTAACCAAAAACCCTAATATAGATTACGGGTTTTTTATAAAACTTCCCCTGAACCCAAGACCTCTAAAGACTTCACCTTAGCTGATAACTTCCCCTCAGCTAAGGACTTCCCCTGAGATAATACATATTATCTTCGAGTTCCCTTCAGATACTATGTATTATGGAAGTCTTTTCATTAGATAATTAGTATCATCCTCGAGTTCCCTTCGGATAGTACTTATTATCCTCCCTCCTTCCCCTAAAAATTTGTCAAGATCTGTCGGGGGCATATTGTCATGCATTAAAACCCTTGAAAAACATATTTTGACTTCTCAAATCAACCTGGCCAAGACGAAAACATACCAAAAAGAACTTAACGACTCACACACGAAAGATAAAAAAACAAATACTTACCAAACCAAACATGAGAAAGTTTACAAGGGATCAAACCGTATGAATCTGACTGAGGAACCCTTTTCAGCTTCAGTTACTCAACTAGTCCAGGTGATTGCCGGTATGTTTGTCCGCTTTAAACTCAAACCCGTTTAATCCCAACCGAATGCGTCATGTTTAATATAGTACATTATTACCGTCATTTTCAACCGTCCCCACACCCAATTGTTCATAGCAAAACCTACCCAACCTCAGAGTTTATTGAGGATTCACAAACCCCCAACTTGAGGAACCATGCAACACTGCTTTGACAGCCACTTATTTCTTATTTTCATGAATCATCGGTTGGTGATCAGGTCCGCCGCATAAGCACGCAGAGAAGACCAACAGAATAATTTTCTTTTCTTTTCTTTTTCACAATTTTCATAAATATTTTTTTTTTTAATTTTTTTTTTTTTGAAATCGTAAACAATAAGTTGTATTTGAAAAGCTTAGTTCAATCATAAACAAGTGAGGTTTATATACTACCTCATTACAAAAATCGTAAACCTAATAGCCCACATGGCCCAATCATAAACATTATAAAAGCCCACTAACTAAGCCCAAAAGCCCATTAACTACTAAGCCCATAACTAATGTTCATGCCTCTAATATATATAGCCCAACAATCTTCCCCTAGGCATGAACCATTAGACCTTTTTACGGCAGCAGCAGATCAAACCTGAATGAGCTTTGAACGTTGTTGAACCACCATCCCTTCTCTACGATCCGCTTTGCAGTTCCATCAAAGATACCAACCCTTATAGCATTCATCATGTCATTTTCATCTCCAAGTATGGGTTGGGTGGCTAGGAGCTTGATGTCTCGCTCTCCAAATCTTAGCAAGTCCACCGGATCATAGAATCGGAATTGCCTCATTGGCTTGCAGAGCACCACCACTTCATGAGTTGTCGGATCGTAGCACCAGCAATCAAAATTTCTGACTAATGTGCCATCATCGATCTCGTCCAACATGTTAATGACTCTTGAACGCTTAGTGGGTGGCCTCCTAGCTTCACCAAAGGGCTCCCCTGTCACTGGGTCAGTCCCTGTCTCTCTCCATCTGACCTCTTTCAACTCAAAATCTGCAAAGTTGTTTTCTTGATGGCTCAACAGGTTGTTTTTGATGAGGTCTCCGTCAGGGCTGTTCCACCTGTTTATGTAAGGAGCACGAAGCAGATTTCTGATCTCAGGCTCAGTCCATGAATGGAATTGTGCACGATTTCTATAATATTCAACAGGACTGTAGCCTTCACGGATCACAGCAAATAATTTCTTCTCAGCGTCGTAATGCCAGCACAAGATTGGTTCACTGCTCCCCTGTTTGTCAATAGAGCTCTTTCCAAGATCAAGAGCATATGTAGTGGGGGCTGGTCCTTGAAAAAATTCTCGGAACCAGTTATCATGACCCTCAGGAGCTTTGGAGATCACTCTTCCTCCTCTAGCATAGTCAGACATCTCAATGTTTTCATCACCATCGTCTTCATTCAACACTTCAGCACCTTGCAGACCCTGTGATGAACTTTGACCTAGGGCACCTGAGGAGTTGGATCCCATAACATCCTTCAATTCATTATACTTCTTCCTCAGGTCCACCAGCATGCTGTACAGATATTTCATTCTGTCTTTGTCCGCCACCTCCTTCTCTCTCATATATTTGTTTTCAGCCTGAAGAGCCTTGATCTCATTTTCTCTAATTCGGTTTTGAGAGATCAGGAAATTGATCTGAGGATCAGCACTTATCCTCATATTTACTGGAAGGTCCGCTGCTTGAAATGGCCTGAAGCTAGGAGCAGCTGTAGGCTGAGTTAAGACAGGTGCAGCGCTTACTCTCACAGGGCTTGGAGCAACAAAGGTATGATCAACCTCCAGGAATTGAGTTTCTTCCCGAACTGGGCTACGCTCGGTTAGAACTGGAGTTTCAGTTTGTACAGAAGTAGGTTGATCTTGTACATCTTCAGCAGCTGTTTCTTCTTGAGTACTGGGACCCTCACAACTGGGCCCAGCTGGATGTACTAACAAAATGCTTGAGCTGGTCTTTGATAGCTTGAATCTGATGCTTCTTGGATCTGACCTCTTTCTAGGTGAAGGTTCACGTGCTGGAATTGGTTCTACAAGAACATCTTCAGCATCCAGATTCAGCTCAGGAGGGGTCGTATCACTGCCTGACGATCCGATCATGTCATCCCTTGACCTTTTAAGGTTAAGGGGCCCCAGATCCCATAAATGTCATCATCAGTAATCTCCTGGCCAGCGAGAATATCATCCATTACATTCTCTTCATCGGAGGGTATGATTGCATCTTCTTCTTGAACATTAACAACCGGAGTTGCTGTTAAGTCTTGGTCTTCTGCAACGGATGCATTGACATTTGGCACTGCAGCTTCTGAGTCTGAATCATCCATTACTTGTTCCCTTGCAACCTCTGGGCACGCACCCCTCTTTGCCCACTCCAGTCTACCTTCAAAAGATTGCTTACCCGGTCTATCTTGGGTTTGCAAGCCAAAAACTCCGATGTCCATTACCTTCACATCCAGTTTCTCAACCCTCTCCTCAATCATTGGATACTTCTTCATCACCACCATTTGGACGAACCTTGGTGTCATTAGAAACTGTTCTCTGGCACTTAGCATTGCATTGCCTACCCAGTCAATCAGCATCATCTTTGAAAAGTTAAAGTCCCAATCTAATGCCAAAGCAACAAAGGCAGTTCCATGAAGTTGGTTTAACTGATCGAAGCTCGTTCTTTTCCCAAGGAAAGATTTATGCATGTAGTGCGCCAGACACCTCCAGTAGTGTGGCAGAAGCTTCTTAAAGATGGGTGGAAATTTTCCTTCATACCCCATTGATTGCGCACCTGCCAGAACTACCTCCTTCGGATACTTGATAGGATGAGTAGCATTATCAGTAATGTTCAGCCCTTGCCTTATATCTTCTTCCTCAATAACAATTTGTCTGTTCTGGATCGTGGCAGTAATCCTTGTCTTGTCGGAATTTGCCCTAGCAGTACCCCAAAATTCCCTGACCAGCATCTCATCAATGAGTACATTTGTCCTCAGGGCATGATTGATTTTGCATGTGTTCATCCCTGCCACCAGTGAGTAGAATAGCTCCATATGTTTTTCTGGGGGGTCTTCCAGATAAGCAAGCATACAGTGATCCTGCTCATACTTTATGTCTTCGATAAGCATCTCTTCTGCCATCTGAGAAAACGAGACAAATGTATCAGACATATTCATCAAAGCTATTGTGTTTGGCAATAACTTGAAGTTCAATTGATTTACTCAATTAATTTGTTAAATTCTGGAAATTCTCAATTTAAACAAC
>JBCNJP010006808.1:0-26579 GCA_039602395.1 Deinandra increscens subsp. villosa | reverse complement strand
GAAATTATATTTACTATTACGTGGTATATATGTATATATATAATATACACACGTAGTGTTATGATTTTATGTGACGATGTGTCGCGTAATCATACGAGACATTTCTATGATTTTATGGAAATTTAAAAATATGTAGTTATGGGATTATAACTATGATTTTATACGACGAATCAAGTTCAATTTTATAAGCGGGATACACCAAATATGTTCGTCATACACACGTCGGTCATCATGAAATTCGTTTCCGTTAACCCGTTAAAGTTGTTAATCATTTTCTAAACTTCGAGGGGTGAATCTTGTCATATTCTAACCTTCCTTAACTAATCAAAACATGGAGGGATCTGTTGTGTGATTTCTTAAACTTGTTTCTCATTAGATAATATAGTGAGGGACCATCCTTGCAATTTCATAAAACTTGATTTCAAAAGAATTAAACACAGCGATCGTAACCGACTTCATTCTTAAATTCACCATCAATGTCCACGATCGGTTTCAACTCAATCGATCAGTCATAATCATTAGAGGGAAACTGATTTCATTTGATTCTTCATCATTCGGTCCATTGAAGCTCTCTCTCGTTTCCTTCACTTTCTTTTTTTTTCTTTTTCTTCCGGTGAACTCGAAATCCGGCGAGCCACTGTTGTTTCACCACCCGTTTCGTACATCACTGAGACCGCGTTCCTCTACTGAGCGACCTTGAAGCATTGGATTTGGGAACGGATCAACGTCAAACGCCCGAGTCGAGATTTTTCGGATTCGTTTCGGTGTCAAAAACGTGTCAAGAATCATCTCTGCTTCAAGGTAACAGTTTATCCATGTTAGTCCATGTTTTTTTTTTGGTTTAGTTCTGGTTTCGCGATTTTCCGGTGACCGGAATAAAACTCCGGCCACCGGAGTTTTGGGGAAAGAGATGATGATGGCTTGTGAACATACATATATTAGTTGAACTGGTTCACAACACGATTCAGCCTGTAGCGCAGTTGGTTGATGCGCTAGCTGGAGACCGAGAGGTCTTGGGTTCGAACCTCCCCAGCCCCATATCCTTTATTATTTTTCTTCTCTGATCCAGATTTCTCTCTCTGCATGAATAAGATCAGCACGTCGCGACTTGTTATCAAAACCCAGCCCTAGCCCATTGGTTAGGGCGTTGTACTGCAACTTTCAGGTCATGGGTTCGAGTCCCATGACCCCCATTTTCTTGTTTTTATTTCTTTTTAATACTTTTAAGCATTATTGGTCCAAAACTCAAACCTACTAGTACACGACTAATAAACCTTGTCCCATGAAGTTTCCATAGACCCCGTTAGGGTACTCGTTGGATTTTTATTTTATGGAAACCCTATGATTTAAAAGAATTAAAAACTTATGGTTTTGTTTATATTAATATAAACTAGTTTTAAATATCGAAACATATATATAATTATATATTTGATTTATTTATGCACATGTACACAAGCGTACGTTTTAAAGATGTTCTTTAAACTCTTGAATTTATGTCATGACATATAAATATATATATTTAGGATATTTTATTTCATTTTCGACTACGCCTCGATATTTATATTTACGTATACATATATTTACTGATGATCCCTATATTTATTATTTGGGATAACTTGCGCACATTGATTTTCGTAAATTCTTGTGTCTTTGATATAAGTGTCATTTTGACTACTTTCGAACAAACGATTTTCATCACAAATTGAATTTGTCACCTGCGTCATAATTGGAATTACTTGATAACAAAACCGTCGTCTAGGCTATGTTACTCATGTGCGGACACACACTTACGTATATACATTCAATAGGTGCTCGGTAGTTACGCAAGATAAGAAGTCTTACTAAACTGTAGCAGCGCACCCTAAGGTGAGTTTCACAACCTTTACGTTACGTTTGGTTTTGGACGATAACACACGCAAACACGTTACACCCGGGTTAGGGTGATAACACGACAACGTTTATGTATGATTAAAGTAGAAATCCAACATATATCACATGTTCACGTAAAATGCTTATCTTTGAAAGTCCTTACTTATCGAACCGTTAATAGTTTATAGTGAGGGGATATTGGGTAGTACTACTGGGGTCTGACAAACCCCACTCAGCGGGCACGAGATGCACCACCCGACTGGCGGTCGGACTGAGGACAATGTCAGCCTAACTTACCGTGATCGAGTAGACACAGGGAAGGCAAACCACGTAAGGAATTATTCCTACAACTAATTGGTCAGCTTCGGTTGCGAACGTTTTAGTGACATGAACTTAGGCTCGCTACCTACGATATGGATTGTACTGTTAATATACATGCTTATATACGAATAAAAATTGTTGTATTCGTATTGCATAACTATACTCGTTATACTTATGTGCTTATGTGAACTCACCAACATTAGTTGACACTTGCTCTTATGCATGCTTTGCAGGACGCTAGGAGAATCTGATTTTTGGGAACGTACGTTGTCTAAAACCTTTTATTTTAGGAATTGATTTTCAAAGCTTTTCAACTTGAGCTGGTATTTACTCATCGGGCGCTTGCTTGTGCAACTTGACTTTTATGAGCTTCCGCTAAACTTTAACTCTGGTTTGATATTTCCCGTTTGGAAATATATTTACAATTTGAACCTTTAACTTATGTTTGATGTAACTAATGACTCGGGTCCTGGTCTGGCTCACATCCCACACGGTAAAACTCCGTTAGTGGAAATTGGGGGTGTGACAGCCGAAGTTGGGAGGGAGAAGAGAGAGTGGTGGGAGCTCTTGATTAGGGTTTGAGAAATGAAAGTAATGTGTGGTAAAGTGTTTATATATGTGTCAAATAGGTCATGGGGGGGGGGGGGTGTTTGGGTGATCGAGCTCCTAGAACCGGTTGGGGGGGGGTTCTTGTGGTTCAGTTGGTAGAAAATATAAACGGGACAAGAGTGTTTGTGTTATTAAGTGATTTAGGGAACACGTGTTGTGTGTTGTGTGTGTTGCGTGAACCGAAACAAGTGGGAGGGGGTTCGGTTTGGTGGCCGACGGGGCAAGGGAAGGGGAGAGGAATGGTGATGAGATGGGGGATGGTGGTGGAGTGGAGTGTTAGGTTGGTTGAAGGATAACCATGATAGTGGTGTAAGTTGATTGGTATGTGTTGGAAAAGGTGGTGATCATTTGCATGGGAGGTGGGACCAGTTAGTGAGGTGGCGGTTGGTGGTGTCGGGTGGTCGGGTTACATGCATAACATGCAAAGGTGACAGGTTGGGGTTTTAACGAAAGAAACGAGATGGGTTTTCATCGTGAATGGGACGCGATAAACGAGTGAAAGTAATTCAAGAGTTTTGGGTTTGAGGTTTTGACACGAGTGACGATCGGTGATAATGTCTAGATAAAAATGTTTCATTTTTAATAAAAATGTTTCATTCTTAATAAAAATGTTAAACGTCGCGTTAGATAAATATTTAACGGGAACGGTTTAAATAATGGATGTTACGATTTATATTTTCTACGCATTGGGTTTTATAAAAAATATTAGACGTCTTAGTTGACGAGTTCGTACGTATATAAATACTACGAAGGTGACGTAAATAATAAATAAAAATATTATTTTTATTTTTTTCTTAGTAGTAAAATTCCACCAATAATAGATACATTATTTTACAATTTAAGGTGGACGATTATTGTTTTTATCGTGGGGTCACGTCAAGACTAAACATGGTTGGCATAATATGTTATCTAAGTTAACAAATCAAGATTATATGCACAATTAACAGTTAAACAAGTAGTTAAACGAGATTATTGATTTGGAAAACTTACGGGTTGTCACACATGCTAGCCTGTTTGGCTAGGCATCCTTTTGAACAAGTTTGGATTGTTTTAAAAGATGATTTAAGTATTTAGGTTATTAAATCTGACTTGCCCAATGAAATTTGTCCTAAGGAAGGCATCACATGGCTCCCTTTCCATTAAGTGATCACATATCCCAGTATATGGGTGAATTGGTTCACTTAGATGTGCAGGGACCACATATGGTTTATAGTCGAGATGGTTAGGTTTTTTCTAACTATGGTTAATGATTTTTCAAGAGTTATTTGGGTGTTTTAATATTATGTTGAAAACTTGGTTTGAGAAACTAGTTAAAGTTGTTAGAAGTGACAATGGTATAAAATCTTTTAATATAATGTGACTGAGTTTTTGTAGAAAAAATGGATTAATCCATTATACTACTTGTGCATATATCACACAACAAAATAGTATTGTGGAAATAAAACATATCCATCTTTTAATTGTGACGCCCACTCCCAGACTTGGCACCAGGAGGGGTCACTCATCGGATTTACTCATGAACACGTGGCAAAACAGAGATAAGCAGCGGAAAATTTAAAACTTTTATTTATTATATAAGCCAAGTACGTAAAGTAACTGAGATAATTTACAATCTATCTATATAGCGACTAACTATATCCGTCTTTATTTATCTACACTAAGCCAGCAACTCCAACAGTTCTTCTAATAGCTTGCCCGATCAGTCCCTTATCACGAGGGCTCCGCCCTTGCTCCCGGACGTCTCACCTATACCTGACATACATATGGTTTTGGGAAAAGGTCAGCTTACGCTGGTGAGTTCTACATTTTAAAAACGTTACCTCGATTGTGAGGTTAAAACCTTTAAACCTGCAAAATCCCTTTACAACATTTATCAAGTATAACATATAACAAGTCATACATAACATAATACCATAATCATATACGTTTCTCTAGAAAACATCTACTTCAATAATCTTCAACTCTTACGACCTGAATTCCATACACCTCTATACCTTCTGGTCTCGAATACTGCTCAGGTGACTTTATCGGAAGCCCCCAACCTCAGTACCGACACCGCTCCATTTCATCTATACTTTCCCGGTCTCGAATACTGCTCAGGTGACTTCATCTGGAAGCCCCCAACCTCAGCAACGACAACCGTCCTACATTCCGTTCTTCCAGTTTCGAATACCGCTCAGGTGACTTCGTCTGGAAGCCCCCAACCTCAGTATCGACCTCTGTTCACGTAACCTTAACTCTTTAGACGTTCCATTCTATCGAACATCTCCTTAACCACCACAGTACTACTACCCGCCCCTAGTTAGATATCCAGGTGACTCACGTGTGCTAATAAACATGATAATGTACTCATATACTGCCACAACTGAACATCCCCCAATTTACCTAGATGTATGTATACAGGATGTACCAGCGGCGTATCCTCCACACTTTCGATATACCGGGTAACTATACTACCATGCTTGTATACAGGATGTACCAGCGGCGTATCCACCACATAATAATATAGAAAATGCATCACCTGTTCTCATATAATCATACATTCTCACTTGTACGTTTATTAACAAACCTTTATCATTTGGATACCTAGTTTCAAAGCAAATATAGCACATAACTCTAATAATCATTTCATATGCATTATTCTATTATCATCATTTCATATACAATACTAACACGTATAATGATTCATAAGCACCTTCATATCATAACACGTATTACTTTAAACAGTTCATCAATTTATCAATTAAGATAAAAGCATTTAACTCAACAGTTGAACATTGTATGTATTTTCAGACAGAACCTCCGTTATTCCTCCGATTAAACCTAATTGCGTATTGTATGATGTTAACACAAGGTTTAACATAATAAACATATCCTATGTTTATTTATCTATTACATTATCTTAATAATATCTAATTATTAAGGTTTACTTCTATTAAGGTCAAAATGACCAAAATGCCCTTATAGGCATAATATCTCTTTTAATTGATAATATGAAGACGTGCATTCCTATAAGTAGACACTCACTCCGGGATCGCACAGTGTTGGGATGCCATTGCCCAGATGGGATGGCGACACCCCCGCTATTGCCAGAAACCCCAGTGTACAGGTGTCTACCCTTCCGGTCCGCGCGAACTTCTAATATCCGATTAACTCGGTATTTTAAATACTTGATTATATAGCCAAATTAATTTCATATATTCTTATATTATATGAAAACATATTAGCATACCAAAATTCAAGCCCTTGTACCCTTTGGATTATTTTATATTAAATATCCATATTTAGAAACCTTAATTTCATGATTTTCTCGTTTTATTATCAAAACTCATTTTTAAATCAAGCCAACTTAGGGTATTATCTATTATAACATTTTATAATATCCTTTAAAAGCTCAAAGCTTAATTCAATATCGTTTAGTCAATTTGGGCAGAGTAACGTTATGAAAATCCTAATTTTGACCCGTTAACAAAACCTTTATCAAATCTTTTCCAATTGTGAAATAAACTTAGGGCTTTCTTAAAACACATTAAATTAGGATTACCTACAAAAATTCAGACCCTAATTCCCACCCGATCACCCGATTTTGACAAAACAAGCTCAAGAACCCTAATTTTAGATCATTTCTAGAAACCATACTTAGACATAATATTAACAAAAACTGAGATAGGTTATTGTTAAGCATACCAAATAAGGGGTGACTGCAGCAATTCGGCTCCGGAGGCCTCACCGTTTGTGCGTATTGATCCGGCGAAGTTTCTGGTTCAGAAATGGGGTTTTCGGGTTATGATTCAGTGAATTGGCGAGTTGTACAGAAGATTTAGAGCTCCTATTTATAGGTATAGGTGCGCCTTGATGTTCTTACACGTCCATGGGTGACTCTTAAGTCGAAATCGACATCTGGATCCGAAATCTTGAGCTCCAAGTTTGAAGTACGTGGCTAAAAACGAATCTGGAACATTTCTGCTGCTGTTGCTTCTTCTCGCGTATCGCGCAAACAGGAGGGGTGTGACTCACGATACGCGAGCCACTGCTTATCCGGCCAGCTTTTGGTTATTTACATATTAAGCCCTTATCTTTCTATTTTGTGCATTCTAACCCCCTGAACTTCTACGGAACTACTATTTTAGGTACTAAAACATTATAGGGCATATTTATAAAGGTTTTTAAGGCCCGGGACATGCTCGATGATATACGTATACATACGTATATATATATTTATATATTTATATATATATTTTACTATATTCTAAGCCTTAAAATACTTATAATAATTATAGACACGTATAATATCCGTATACGTTTATAACTTTACAGTAATTGCACTTTTAGTCCTTTTACTTTTCCGTTAACTATTAACACACGTATTCATACGTATATATCCATCAATTCACACATGTATCATTATGTTATTCATATAAACACATATTCATCACATACTTTACTTTCGTTAACGTTTAACACATCTGTTTATGCATATTTCATCATATAGGCCATTAAACACGTATTTCTAACACATGAAATTTATCTAATGCATAGTTTACCATTTTTATCAATCAAACTCACGTATTGATAATATAAACACGTATTTACTATATATATCATGTATCTATGAAATTTGGGGTGTTACAACTCTACCCCCCTTAAACAGGGTTTCGTCCTCGAAACCTTTTCCATTCCCATCTTTAAACTTTAATTTTCAACTTTGCAACTCATTCTCACAACATAACCATTTTAACTCATTTCATAACTCGGTAACATTTACTTTCGCGTTTCTGCATCTATTTTAAGAAAAACGTAACCCTAAGCTGTCTATGGTAGCTTGTTTACGGGATCCTTGATAATGCTTTCACATTTTCTGCTTGATGTCCGTTAAAGGATCTAACTTCCTAGAACATAAGTTCTAATGGTTCTAATGTCTAAGCATACTGCAGCAAGCAATGGCACACATAACGTACTAAAGCAAACGAATAAAGATTAACTATGATTTCTAACTACTCGAATTACCTGACGAGGTCTGAGGATCTCCTTCTATCATCTCCAACATACCATATGCCCTCGCAGGAGCCGTTCTTGGACCCGTAGTATTCCCCGGGACGGATCGAAGTGGGGTAGGGTTCAACACCAACTTAGGACAGTTCATCCTAAGGTGTCCTGCTTCCCCGCATTCGTAACACTTCTTACGTTCTGGGCAATTGCCCGAGAAGTGACCTTCCTTTCCGCATGTATAACACGTAGATGTTCCCGACCTGCATTCTCCAAAATGATTCTTCTTGCATTTGTGGCACCTCGGCTTGTCGTTTTTCGAATGATCCTTTGCCTTCTTGTGATGATTCCCATTGTCCTTTCTCGAACTTGCTTCAGCTTCCGGCTCCTTCCTCTTAGCTCCTTCTGGTCTACCATTTGCATCAAACATTTTGCTGTAGAGATTGGAACTCAAATTCACCGTCGCCTTAAATGTCTTTGGTTCAGTCGCCTTGATCAACACCCTAACTCTACTTGGAAATCCTTGAACATAACGCTTCACCCTTTCAGCTTCGGGAGTGACTAAGGTAGGTAGCAGTCTCGCCATCGCGTTAAACTTCGAAGTGTATTCCCGGTGCGTCATGTTCCCAGCTTCTAATGTCAGAAAACTCCTTTCCAGTTGCTCCAGTTCACCTTTAGGGCAGAAATCTTCTAAGACCAACTTCTTCAAATCGTCCCACTTCATTGTAGCAATGACTCCGTCTTCTTCAGTCTGTTTGATCATCCCCCACAAGTGCAGTGCTTCTGAGACAAACGAGTGGGCAGCATACTTCACGGCTTGGTTCTCACTACACTCACTAATCTCTATGACCGCTTCCATCTCATGAATCCACTGGAACGTAGCTAACGCATCTTGATTACCGTCGAATAAAGGAGGTCTACAACCACTAAACGAATTAAACGAACATCCTACTCTAGGTTGTGCTGCTCCGGCACCTCTTCCCGCAGCTCCACCAGCTCCACGGGCTCCACTAGCACCAACTCTCGCAGCTCCTTGAAGTTGAACTAATAAACCAGTTAGTGTCGTCTGCATTAAGCGTGTCATCTCTGCCACCATAGCCGCTCTCTGCTCGTTAGTGAATGCATTAGCTCCGGCGTTATTCTCTGGTTCCGCACTGGCACGATCGCCTCTCGCAGCCATTTCCAGATCCTAAATTAAGATGGATGACATTTCAGAACTTGTGTGACATAAAGTCTCTAAATTTTGAATTCATGATAAGTATATAAGTGCAGGATCCGATATAATTATATATTTATGATGCGTTCAAAACCCAGTTACTTCTAGCACACAACTCCTTAATGTCCACATCTCCCTCTCTATCTTTATCATCAACTCAAACCGATTCATAGATTATATTTCTAAACGTTCTTCTTCTCCTTGCACTTGGCTACATAACAATTAGTACTTATGATTGGTTTATATGGTAAATACCAAATTGCAGTAGCTAATTGCAATTGTGTATTTTCCATATTCACCTACCGCAAGTCCCGCCTATTATGTCCTTATGCATATTTGTCCTTATGGGCACAAGCTATCTTGGCTGGCATCTAATTTCTTATCTCAACTTACTTTACCTAGAGTCCTAGTTTAAGTTTAGATATCGCGCTTGTACCTAAATCTCTTAAACCAAGGCTCTGATACCAACTTGTGACGCCCACTCCCAGACTTGGCACCAGGAGGGGTCACTCATCGGATTTACTCATGAACACGTGGCAAAACAGAGATAAGCAGCGGAAAATTTAAAACTTTTATTTATTATATAAGCCAAGTACGTAAAGTAACTGAGATAATTTACAATCTATCTATATAGCGACTAACTATATCCGTCTTTATTTATCTACCCTAAGCCAGCAACTCCAACAGTTCTTCTAATAGCTTGCCCGATCAGTCCCTTATCACGAGGGCTCCGCCCTTGCTCCCGGACGTCTCACCTATACTTGACATACATATGGTTTTGGGAAAAGGTCAGCTTACGCTGGTGAGTTCTACATTTTAAAAACGTTACCTCGATTGCGAGGTTAAAACCTTTGAACCTGCAAAATCCCTTTACAACATTTATCAAGTATAACATATAACAAGTCATACATAACATAATACCATAATCATATACGTTTCTCTAGAAAACATCTACTTCAATAATCTTCAACTCTTACGACCTGAATTCCATACACCTATATACCTTCTGGTCTCGAATACTGCTCAGGTGACTTTATCGGAAGCCCCCAACCTCAGTACCGACAACCGCTCCATTTCATCTATACCATCCCGGTCTCGAATACTGCTCAGGTGACTTCATCTGGAAGCCCCCAACCTCAGCAACGACAACCGTCCTACATTCCGTTCTTCCAGTTTCGAATACCGCTCAGGTGACTTCGTCTGGAAGCCCCCAACCTCAGTATCGACCTCTGTTCACGTAACCTTAACTCTTTAGACGTTCCATTCTATCGAACATCTCCTTAACCACCACAGTACTACTACCCGCCCCTAGTTAGATATCCAGGTGACTCACGTGTGCTAATAAACATGATAATGTACTCATATACTGCCACAACTGAACATCCCCAATTTACCTAGGTGTATGTATACAGGATGTACTAGCGGCGTATCCTCCACACTTTCGATATACCGGGTAACTATACTACCATGCTTGTATACAAGATGTACCAGCGGCGTATCCACCACATAATAATATAGAAAATGCATCACCTGTTCTCATATAATCATACATTCTCACTTGTACGTTTATTAACAAACCTTTATATACACACGGATTTTCTTGGCTCCCATCTCATGGGCTAACCACAACCCTGCCAAGAGAGCCTCGTATTCTGCTTCGTTATTGGTGCTTGCGAAATCTAGCCGTATGGCGTAGGTGATTTCAATTCCTGATGGGTTCGTGAGAATCAGGCCCGCACCACTTCCTCCATCATTGGATGCACCGTCTGTATATAAAATCCAATATTCTTGACTACCCTGCACGACTTGTTTTGCGGACAAGTCGGTCCGCACTTCCTGCTCTCGACCTTTAGGCACTTCAGCTATAAAATCAGCTATAACCTGCCCCTTTATTGAGGTTCTTGGTTTAAAAATGATGTCATAAGCGCTGATTTCTATGGCCCATTTTACTAGCCGTCCCGGCAGCTCCGGTCTACGGAGCAGTTGTTGTAGCGGGAAGGTGCTCAGCACTTCTACCTCATGGTCATGGAAGAAACGCGTTATCCTGTGGGTAGTGTGCACAAGAGCTAAAACCAGCTTTTCGAGTGAGCTATAGCGGCTTTCTACTGGAGTGAGCACCCTGCTAGCATAATGGAGAGGGGTTTGTACCCCTGATCTTTCGATAAGCAGCACAGAGCTTACTGCATGATCTGATGCGGCGAGGTAGAGGTAAAGCTTTTCTCCGCGCTCTGGCGCGGTAAGTGTAGGCAATCGTGCCAAGTGCTGCTTCATCTCCTGGAAAGCGTTTTCCGCCTCGTCTGTCCATACGAATTTATCCTTGGTGGGACAGTTTTTTAGGGTTTGGATGAAAGGGAGTTCCCTCTCAGCATGTTTTGCTAAAAACCTGTTGATTGCTACTAAACGACCATTTAGGATCTGTACCTGTTTCAGGTTTTTTGGGGATTGCATCTGTATTATCGCGCGTACCTTCTCCGGACTGACGCGGAAACCTTCTTTTGATATTACAACCCCTAAAAAACGTCCTTCCTCCATACCAAATGAACACTTGGCCGGATTTAACTTGATATTGGCCGATTTGAGATTCAATATTGTTTCTTGAACATCCGCGAGCATTACTGCTTCTGTACGGCTTTTTATGACAAGGTCGTCGACGTATACTTCAATATTTCTTCCAATTTGTCCTTCAAACACCTTATCCATCAAGCGCTGGTAAGTTTCTCCGGCGTTCTTTAACCCAAACGGCATTTTGGTGTAGCAGAAAATTCCTTCCCTGGTATAGAAGGCGGTTTTCGCTTCATCTTCTATAGCCATCTGCACTTGGTGGTACCCTTTATATGCGTCTAAAAAACATTTGAACTTGTATGGCGCTAGGGAGTCAATTTTTACATCGATGTCTGGGAGAGGGTATGGATCCTTCGGGCATGCTTTGTTGAGATGTGTATAGTCGACGCACATCCGCCATGTGCCATTACCTTTTTTTACCAACACAGGATTGGCCAGCCAAACTGGGTATCGTTCGGGCCGCAGTATGTTTGCAGTGACTAAAGCCTGTACATGTTCCTTGATTGTGCGGCGTTTATCATCTCCCATGTGCCTCCGTGGTTGGGTGTACGGACGTGCAGACTCTTTCACATTTAAAGAATGTTCTGCTAACTCCCGCGGTACCCCGGTCATATCCGAAGGTGTCCATGCAAAAACATCCTTGTGTTCTGACAGAAGATTTTTGAGATCCGTCCTTACCCTGTCCGATAGGGCCAGACCTATGGTTATTGGCTGATCCGGGTGGCGTGGATCTAATACCCACTGCTCAGCGGCTGCCTGCAAGTCTTGCGTGCCATTCACGGATGGTGGCGGGAACAATGGTGGGTGATCCGTATCCACTGAGGCTAGGCTGCAGCATTCTCTGCTTGTGTAGACCAGCGCTGGGCCCCGTGATGTTGGGAATGCGATTGCCCCGTGGGTCGTGGACACCGCGGCTCCAAAGGATGCCAGACCAGGACGTCCCAGGATTAGGTTATGTCGTGAATTTGCTCTGACCACGATGAATCGTACAAGGACCGTTCGAATACGTTCTCCCGGTGATAATGTTACCGGCATCCAAATTTGCCCTAGCGGTTGCGATGTTTCTCCTGAGAAACCTACTAGGACAATGTCGGTTGGTTCTAGCTGCGCTTGGTCTTCCGGCTCTAATTGTCGGAAGCAACTTTCGTACATAACATCCGTTCCTGCTCCACTATCTACCAAGATGCGCCTTATATCGTACATTCCTACCATCGCCTGGATTACTACTGGAGATTCTCGTGCATCCCCGTGGAGTGGTGGGAAGGAAACTGGCCTGCACATCCATGTCTCCAATCGAGGACCCTTGCGTTTTTCCCCTCTTGATTGGACCTGTAACATATTTACCACTTTGACTTGCTTTTTCGCGACAGGCCCGGGTACTGGGGCGCTTTGAAGATCTTTGAGCAAATGCGACAGCTTTCCTGTTTGCAGGGCTTTGTCGATCTGCTGTTGCAACTGCCAACAGTCATCTGTATGATGCCCTACGTCCTTGTGATAGTCGCAAAACTTTCCGGGATCCTTACGTAGTCGTGACCGCAACGGGGGTGGCGGTTCAAGAGCCAGCTTTTCTGAGGCTAAAACCTCACTGGGGGTTTTAGTGAGCTTGTTGACCCATACCGGATGCGGAGATCGCACCTTGTGCCGCGGCGCTTCTCCCCGGGATGACTGTGCAGAATATTCAGTAGCTTTTGCCGCGGGTATGACCGGTACTATTGCCGGCTCCGTCTTGTCCCTTTGCCAGTGATTGCCTTTATGTTTTTTGCCTCCTACCGATGGTTGTGAACCGCGCTCGTGCTTTGCATCTTTTTTGTCAAAGTCTCTGTGCATGCGGACAGATTTTTCAGCTCGTACGAACGCTTTTGCGCTCGTCATGAGTGCAGCCATGGTTTGTGGTGGACCCTCTGTACCATGTATTCGACGGATCAGGTCCTCGCATCTTACCCCATTTATAAAACCGACCACCCGCAGGTCTTCTCCTGCCCCTGCTATCTGCAGGCTTTCCAAGTTATATCTTGTAATGAAATCTTCCACAGATTCGTGGTCTTTTCGCCTTATGTGCAGTATTTCATTGCGGTCTTTAGTGTGGCGACGCTGCTGACTGAAATGCATCAGGAATTTGGACTGCGGATCCTCGAAACCTGCGATTTGTCCCGTAGGTAGGCTTTCATACCACAACCGCGCGGGACCCACCAATGTCTGCACGAACATGTGACACCAGACTGGGATGGACCATTGCTCCATTCCTCCCGCACTAGTAAAAACCTTCACGTGATCATCCGGGTCAGTCGTGCCGTCATACTTGGAGACTATCGAAGGCATTTTTAATTTCTGCGGAAAATTCGCGGAAGCGATGGCTGGGATGAACTTTGATTGTTCTACCAAAACAGCCGGACGATATGGGGCCGTCAGGTCCTGAAGGTTATTTCCTGACGGGTTGTGCGGTAGTGAACCTGAAACTGGGGTGCTGGTGTTTATCTGAGGACCTGCCGCGGTGTATGTGGGTATGGGGTTCATCTGAGCCCGTAATTCTGTCATTCTAACGTTTCGCATAAATTGTTCATACTCCCGCATGTGCCTCTGCTGCTCCATCCACCATTCATTTCCGCATATCGCCGGTAAGGGTTGCTGGGGGAAAGGCATGCCCGGAAAACTTGGATAGGAAAATGCTGGTGGCATGAAACCCGTTCCAAATGGTGGTGGAGCTATGAGTTGATATGGCGGTTGGGTACTGGGTCCCCAGCTGATTACCGGGAGAGAGACCGCTGGAGTTGTGGTGGTTACCCGTGGAACGTTAGTCGCGGTGGGCTCGACTGAGTTTGGGTTGAGGTTGGAAAACAATGATTGACGGCCTGCAGCGACCGAGCGGCCAGTACGAGCCGTTGTTTGGTTTGCTGACATCGGAACTGCTCCTGCTGGTCGGTATCCGAAAGTCGATAAACCAGCCAAAGTAGCGGCAGCTTCGGTGGGTTGATGAACATGAGTGCTCTGAGTATTGAGGGTATATCCTGGAGGGGAACCCTCGTTTGGTTCGTCGTCGTCTAGATCTGTGAAATGCCCATCTTCCTGATGAACTGGTGATGTCATCAGGTGGTCGTGAGTGAGTGTGGTGATGGGTTTAGCGTAAACGGTGGGCGCCAATGAAGAACTCTGAGAATTCTGATTGATTGAGAGAATGTAGTACAATGTGTAAGAGAGTATATCCCTTTTGGGAAATATACTTATTCTATTTATAGTACAAGGATCCTAACAACCCTAACGGCCTGTATGGCCCACTGGGTCTAGGTAATTGGGCCCTAACTTCTAGGCGCTAGTACGGAGACACGTGGCTCTTGTCCGCACTCCTCTAACAGGGCAGGGAGTTCTCCTTTACAAGGGGTGTAGAATAATTATCATTATGATAGTTGGGCTTTGCTCTTATCATATTGGGCCAGGGTATTGGGCTTTAGACATATCGGACCTCTTCACCGAGTTAATCAGATATTAGAAGTTCATGCGGACCGGAAGGGTAGGCGCCTGTACACTGGGGTTTCTGGCATAGCGGGGGTGTCGCCATCCCATCTGGGCAATGGCACCCCAACACTGGGCGACCCCGGAGTGAGTGTCTACTTATAGGAATGCACGTCTTCATAATTATCAATAAAAGCAGATAATATGCCTCCAGGGGCATTTTGGTCATTTTGACCCTTAAAAAGTATATGAACTTAATAATATACATTATTAAGTAGATAAGGTGTTAATATAAACATAAGATGTGTTTATTATATAAAACCTTGCGTTAACATCATACAATACGCAACTAGGTTTAAATCGGAAAGCGTAAAGGAGGTTCTGACTGATTTAATTGGCTTAAGAGAACAAGGTGAGTTCTATGAGCCCACTCTTTAAATGTTTTAAATGTTTTACTGTTTTCGGGCTGATATACATACAAATGCTGTGAAAATATCTTCAAATGGTTTTTAACTGAAATATTACATGTTAGAACTATTAAAAGGTTTTTGATTAATATATACGTAAAAGATTATGAAAATGTTATGATAATGATTTCTGATAAAATGTTTTACAGTATTAAACTGTTAAAGGATTGTTGAATTAAAGTATAAGCGAAAAGGTTATGATAGTATTTACGGGAGAAATGTCGTAAACTCCTAAATTACTTTAGAAATGTTATATATGAGGAATGTTAAGGAAATATGTTTAAATGCCTTTTACATGTTTTGTGCCGATACACATACGTGAAATTTTTTAAGGCCTATAACTGTTTGAATGATGATTACCTGTTATAAACTGTTCACGGGAAAGTTATAATAAACGGGTAATGTAAAGGATGGAACTTTTATATAAAGTTTTAAGAAACGGAAAAATGTGAATGTTTGGTCTAAGCTTGTGTATGTGAATAAGTGTCGGATAAATATAATATTATTAGCCTTGTTGTGATTGTAAGATGTAATCTATACTAAGATGACTCTATATCATATCTGTTTGTATTTAAGGTGTGGTGGATACGCTGCGGTACTTCCTATATATAAACACCTGTAATACAATAGGAAATGTTATAGATGCAGTCCAGTATAGGTTTCGCTGAGATTTAACAAGACCCATAATATTATATTGATGAAACGCTTATTTCCATATACGGGTGATGGACCGGTGTTGAAAAGGTTATGAGTCCAAATACAAAGGTTATTAAATGGACTTTTGAAAAGGTTGAAAAGGTTTTAATCTAAGCGGATATTGTCTAGAGAAAAGGATGACTGTGGTTGTACAACTATAAGCGGGGAACGACGGTTCTCCGGGGTAGCGACGGCTGCTTACTTAGAAAAGGTATTCGGGTGGCGACGGTTGCCCGAGGAACTAACGTGGTTCCAATAGACAATGCTTAGTAAGTAAATGAATGACTGCTTATAATATTTCGTATAACACTGTTATGTTTTATACTTAATGATTATTTGCACAAGAGAGGGTCTGGGAGACCCAGAGTGCTTAAAGTGGTAAACGGTTTAAAGGTTATGATTTGATATAACACTGTTATGTTTATACCTGTCAAAAGGTTAATCGGTTAAAGGTTTAACGGTTAATCGGGTAAATGGTTAACTGGAGAAATGGTTAAATGATTAACTGAATAAATGTTTTGGTATAACTCTGTTTTATGCCTGATAAATGTTTAAAGGTTATATTTCGGTATAATACTTATATTTGATAAATGTTAATGAATAATGGTTTTAAAGTTATAGTATAATTCTGTTATGTTTTATACTTGATAAATGTTTGTTAAAAGGGGGCCGTTAGGCCCAAGCGTCGGAATAAACCTTCGAGGTAAAGGTAACGCTTTTTGAAAAATGTAGAACTCACCAGCGTAAGCTGACCTTTCCAAAAATATGTGTATGTCAGGTGATGACAATGGTTAAGGTAGCAAGGAAAGGACTCTGGTGAGAACAGATTAGATGGGCAAGCTATCAGGAAAGGACTCGGTAGTAGACTGGCAATAGACATAGATAAGACCTAATTATTAGATTATGTTGTATCTTCCTTACTGTTGTACTTGGCATATATATATAAATGAAAAGTTTTTAATTTCCGCTGCTTAGCTATCTCTGTTGTACCATGTGTTCATGAGTAAATCCGACACGTGACCCCTCCTGGAGCCAAGACTGGGAGTGGGCGTCACAAGTTGGTATCATAGCCTTGGTTTAAGAGATTTAGATACTAGCACGGTATCTAGACTTAAACTAGACTCTTGGTAAACAAAGTAAGGTAAGGAATATAAATGCCACTCAGGATAGTCATGCCCATAGGAAAAATGTTACACGAGGAACGTAGTAGGTAGGACTTAAGGTATGCAAGTGCGGAGAATACCCGATTGCAATTAGCTACTGCAATTTGGTATTTTACCCAAATAAACATATCATAGGTTCTAACTGTTATGTGGCCTAGTGCGGGGTAGATTAATTGACAGTGAGATAGTGGTCAATAACTTGTAATGAATGCCTAGAAAAAGGTAGTTTTAAAAGACCGGTTTTTTAGAATTTCCGGTAAAGGAAGAAAGGAATAGTACGAACACCAGGGATGACTGTGATGAGAATAACTGGGTTTTGAATGCATCATAATTATATAAGTGCACGTATATAATTATCATGAATTCAAAATTTGGAGACTTCACGTCACATGAGTTCTAAAGTGTCAGACTATTTTGATTGTAAGATCAGAAGATTAGAAATCATAGTCATGATAGGAATGCGAATTGGACATCCAATACGAAATCTGATGTCAGTAAAGACGAGTACGTTCAGCAAAGAAATGAAAGCCGTTATGTTAATAATGGCAGAAGCATTAAAGGTTACATTCCTATCGATTACTAATCAATTTCCGGAAGCTTTGATGAGAAGAATAAAGCGACCTCTAATAGAGCTGGTCCCGAGGAAGCTTCTGGTAGAAATAAACTCCCGATGAAAGGTAAACGGAAGCAGTTCGAGGATGAAGAAGATCTTGAAGATAATGACGGTAGATTCCACAAGAAAGCTAAAGGAGCTCCTGAGGCCGATATGCCAGATGTGCGAGAAACATAATCATAGGAATTGCATGTAGAGAACTCAGGAACCGTTGAAGATGAAAAGAGGTGTTGACAAACCTAAATGTCACCTTAAAACAAGGAGACTGTAGACGTGGTAGACGTTGTCACGATAAAAGAGTTGCTATGACAAGAATAGTGGAAACAACGTTCCTAGCTACGTTGCTACCTTCAGAAGTGTTGGATTAGGTGTCTAAGCCTATAACTATAATTGATAGCAGCACAGTCTTTTTGGGTTGCCCTCAAGACTCGATAAAAGTAGAATTAATAAATAAGGGAAAGGGGGAAAATAGTTTATTAATTATTATGGTTAATAATTAAATGAAACTATTTTGGAGGCTAGTTAACGGTTTGGTTAATAGAAGGATTGAATAACAATTAATCAATAGTTGATTAGTTGGGGAAAAATTCTATCCCACATTGGAAATTTCGAAATCCTCCTTTTTGCCAAGGGAATTTCGAAATTCCCCATCCCACATTGATGGGATAACTAAACCAAGGAGAATATCCAAGGCTATAAATAAGGGCCTTGGTGGTTCATTCCAATTTGCTCATCAAGGCTTGAGTATTCGCCTCCTTCTTTCTCTCTCCTTGTGGAAGAACTCCTTATAGTTCATCCCACCCTTAGTTTATATTCTTCTTCGAGTCTTTGGGTGTGATCCCATTAGAGGCACGACGCTTGTGGTGCTTGCTTCCTTGAAATCAAGAAGGATTATTATAGTTGTTTACTATAACAACTAAGAGGTATGTAACCCTATCTGTCTTAGTAGCTTATTTATTTATTTATTTTGATTGTTTGCTAGGGTTCATGATATGTTCATAGTTATAGGTTCAATAGTGAAAACATAGATCATGTTTTAGGTTGCATGCACCCTTAATTGTTTAAGTTTGCTTGTAGTGCCTGAAACCCATCAGTGGTATCAGAGCTTAAGGCTTGTTTTCAATTGAATTAGCTATAATTGTTGAACTGTTAGGAGGCTCACATTCGATTTTAGGTATTAGGATTTTTGAAACCCTAATCTTGCCCCCTAAGTTTCGAATGCCTTTAGGATAAGGATTAATTTAATAGTTTAAATTTATTATCCTATTATTATTATTATTGATATATAATAATGGTATTTTTAAAAGTTTTAAAAATACACCTTATACTATATGTATGATTAAAAGCTTAATTGTTATTATATGTATAAGAACAACAGTCAGTCAAATCAATAGTAGGCCTCATTCACGAAGCTAGTCTATAAGGGGGGTATAAGGAAACTGCCTATAAAATGGTAGTTGAATGGGTGTCCATTCTCACCCACCGCTTCCTTGATTAGTGGAGGGTCGTTAGCCGAACGGGTTTGATAGGACTAAATTTAATTCCCATTAAAAGTATAATGACATTAAAAGTAACTAAACCTTTTATTATAAATTCCTAGTTACTTTAGGAAAAATGTGAATTTGTATGCTAACCCATGAAATTGCACATTACACTTTATAAGTCATTAGTGGAGCGTGTGTGGTTAACCGGCACACTAATAGGGACTAATAAAGAGTTGTAATGGGTATCTCAAAAATTATTATTGTTGATGGAGCGTGTGTGGTTAACCAGCACATCAATTGAGATGATAAATGACATTGAGGTTACCAAGCACATTTGCATGGTTATTCACATCTTGTTTGTGATCCTCGGTATCCCAGTCACAAATTGAAGAGCATAATCCGAGATTAAACATGCCATTGAATAGTTTCAATGAATCTCAAAAGGAAACCTACCTTTATGAAATTTGCAATTAGATTACGGCATCCCTCTTCTAAGTTGTAAATTTTATAGTTGGATCAAACTCGTTTTTCCTTATCTAACTTTAACTATTTCTTTTAAAGAGAAAATGTCTGCTCCTACCGATGCTTCTGGTTCCTCCTCCTCTACCCACAACAACTTCTCCCTATTGGGCATTTGCTCAAAGGTGATATTGGACGGCTCCAACTACAACGACTGGATGCGTAACATCAAGATGGCCCTTCGTTATGAAGACAAGGAGTATGTCCTTGAAAAGGAGCTAGTTGAAATTGACCAAGAGAAAGCCACTGCTGATGAATTAGCCGCCTATAGGCAACATGAAAAGGATGCAACAAAAGTTGCTTGCATCATGGTTGCCACTATGACCCCTGAGTTGAAAAGATTCTATGAGGATTACTGGCCGTACGAGATGAACAAGGACCTTATGGAAAAGTACCATAAGCGAGCTCGTCAAGAAAAGTACGACATAGTAAAGTCCCTCATATCAAGCAAGATGAAGGACGGGGAATCTGTTAGCGCCCACGTGCAAAGAATGCAACGCTACGTGGATCAACTTCTGAGGTTGGGTGTGCACTTTGATGAGGAATTAGCTATTGATATAGTCCTGAACTCCTTACCAAGTTGTTATGATCAGTTTATCTTGACCTATCATTTGAACAACACTGAGACCACATTGGCTCAGTTGCACAACCTCCTGAGAACAGCTGAAACAGGAATGAAGGGAAAAAGTGTTGCCACTGCTCCTGCTAATACTCCCGTTCTAGCCATTGGTCAAGGAAAGGGGAAGAAGAGGAAAGGTCCTCCCAAACAAAACTGGAAGGGAAAGTCTTATATAAAACCCAGTTCTGATGTTACCCCTGTCTCTGATCCTAAAGAGGCCACTTTCTTCTATTGCAACGAAAAGGGACATTGGAAACGAAGCTGCCCAAAGTATCTGCAAGATCTTAAGGATGGCAAAGTGAAGCCATCTTCTGCAGGTACATACACTATTTCATCTAATAACTCATTATCTTCTAATTCTTAGGTCCTTGACACAGGATGTGGATTCCACATTTGCTCTGTTTTGCAGGGACTAAGAAAAGGTGAGGATGTGGAGCATGGTAGAATGAACTTGATCATGCGGGAATAGGCGATCTTCACCTGTCACCAAGATTGGAGTTTATAGTCTAGTGCTTAGTAATGGTTTTAGTTTGGATTTATTGAATTGTTGCTACTCGTCAGAAATGACACGAAACATTATCTCTTTTCATGCATTGTTCAAACAAGGTTTTAGATATTCTTTCAATGATGAGAATGGTTCTATTTCTGCTTATAAAAATGGTGTTTTTTATTTTGAAGCTTTACCTTGTAATGGTGTGTATGAAACTGTGATGTGTGTAGACAATTTAGGCAATAGTGTATTTCAAATTGATTCGTCTAATGGTATAGACAAAGCATGTTTGTGGCATCGCCGTCTTGGACACATTAACAAGAAACGCATGGAACAACTCCAAAAGGATGGGGTGTTGGAATCATTTGACATAAGGCCAGATGATACATGCGAATCTTGTCTTTTGGGTAAGATGACAAAATCACCTTTCACTGGATCTTGTGAAAGAGGTGAAGGTTTGTTGGATCTCATACACACAGACGTGTGTGGGCCCTTCAGATCATCCACAAGGGATGCTAATCGATTCTATGTAACTTTTACTAATGATTATAGCAGATATGGTTATATCTACTTAATCAAGCATAAGTCGGAAACCTTTGAAAAGTTTAAAGAGTTTAAGCAAGAAGTCGAGAATCAATTAGGCAAGAAGATAAAGATGTTCCGTTCAGATAGATATCGAATTCCACGACTATCTCAAGGAATGTGGAATAGTTTCACAATTGACACCTCCTAGGACACCACAACTTAATGGTGTGGCTGAGAGACGCAATCGAACCTTGTTGGACATGGTTCGTTCCATGATGAGTCGAGCTTCACTTCCAATCTCATTCTGGGGGTATGCCTTAGAGACTGCCGCCCATATTCTTAATCTTGTCCCAACAAAGAAGGTTGCCAAAACACCTCACGAAATGTGGACAGGAAGAGTTCCCTCGTTAGCACATATTAAGGTTTGGGGTTGTGAAGCTTTCGTTAGACGAGAAACTCACGATAATCTTGAACCTCGTAGTGAGCGATGTAATTTCATCGGCTATCCACAGAAGTCCTTTGGATATTTGTTCTACAGACCTAGTGAAAAAAACGTGGTCTTTGTAGCACGAAGAGGAGTCTTTCGAGAGAGAGAGCTCATATGCAAAGAGGACAGTGGGAGCACCATTGACCTTGAAGAGATTCAAGAGTCAGGCGATGAAGGAACCTCTGAAACCACTAGGGTTCAACCAGAGGAAGAGATTCCAGTTGAACCGATTGACACTTCATTACCTCTTAGACGTTCTGGTAGAGTTAGCATGCGACCTGAGTTCTATGGTTTGCATATAACTACAGACGAGGACACGTTTATCAGTGATAATACACTGGTAAATTTGGATGAGCCAGCTAACTACAAGGAAGCCATGGCAGGCCCTGAGGCAGCAAAATGGAAAGAGGCAATGGACAGCGAGATCAAGTCCATGTACGACAATCAAGTTTGGAATTTGATTGATCAACAACCTGGTCGGAAGACGGTTGGTTGTAAATGGATCTTCAAGAAGAAGACAGATATGCATGGTAATGTATGCACATTCAAAGCCCGACTGGTGGCGAAGGGATTTACTCAAACCCCAGGGATTGACTATGATGAGACCTTCTCACCAGTGGCTAAGATAAAATCTATTAGGATAATGCTAGCCATAGCTGCGTTTCATGACTATGAAATTTGGCAGATGGATGTCAAAACCGCTTTCCTAAACGGGAAGTTGGCTGAAGATGTTTACATGAGTCAGCCAGAAGGTTTTGTAGATGCTAAGTTCCCCAATAGAGTGTGCAAGCTTGAAAAATCCATTTATGGATTAAAACAAGCGTCTCGCAGTTGGAATCTTTGCTTTGATGAGAAAATCAAAGAGTGTGGCTTCTCTAGAAGTGAAGATGAGTCCTGTGTATATGTCAAATCTAGTGGGAGTATAGTCACCTTCCTGGTATTATATGTTGATGACATACTTCTTATAGGAAATGACATTCCAACCTTGCAAGATGTCAAGTCTTGGCTTGGAAAGTGTTTCGCTATGAAGGATCTAGGAGAGGCGGCATATATTCTGGGAATAAAGATTTCAAGGGATAGGAGTAAAAGGCTAATTGGACTGAATCAGAGTACGTACTTGGACAAAGTAATGAAACGGTTCGGTATGGAGAACTCCAAGAAAGGAGATTTGCCCATCCAGAGTAATACCAAACTGAGTAAAAGTCAGAGCCCGAGTACAGATGAAGAGATAGTAGAAATGAGTAGAGTTCCATATGCTTCCGCCGTTGGATCTATCATGTATGCTATGACATGTACTCGTCCAGATGTGTCTTTTGCTTTGAGCATGGTCAGTCGTTATCAGGGAAATCCAGGTAAAGCTCATTGGGTAGCGGTTAAGAATATTCTCAAGTATCTGCGAAGAACTAAGGACTGGGTCCTAGTACTTGGTGGCTGTGATACATTGAGAGTGACTGGGTATAGTGACGCCAACTTTCAAACAGATAGGGATAATTTCCGTTTTCAAACTGGCTGGATGTTTACCTTAAATGGAGGAGCAGTTACTTGGAAAAGTTCCAAGCAAGAGACAGTGGCTGATTCTACTTGTGAATCAGAGTACATAGCAGCAAGCGAAGCATCAAAGGAGGCAATTTGGCTGAAGAATTTCATCGGAGATCTTGGAGTCGTGCCGACCATCAAGGAGCCAGTGGAACTTTTCTGTGATAATGAAGGAGCGGTTGCCTTGACAAAGGATGTAAGGGACAATCGCCATTCAAGACATATCGACAGAAAGTACCATTTCATCAGACATAAGGTAGAAGAAGGGTACCTCGTTGTGAAGAGGATATCATCTGAAGAGAATCCTGCAGATCCATTCACAAAGGGTCTGAGTAGGATCCGACACCATCAGCATGCTAGAGGCATTGGTCTGAAGGATGATGTTATTTTTAGTAGTTAGGTTGAAACTTATTACAAAGTAAATGTAATTGACTTTTGGTGATTGAATAATGGAGAATTATTTATGAGTTTTTTTACTACCTTTTGTCAATTGTTTATTATTGTGTTTTGCATGTTTTACTTCCCGAATGATTAGATTATTCAAAAACTCCACAGTCAATCATACTTTTGGAAGTAAGTAGTGAATTAAGACTGTCATGAATGGAATTGTAGATTGTCTAAGGAGTGTTAGACATGGCAATGGCATTGCTGCAATATTCATGAGTACTTTGAAATAGAGATTAAAGTATTGGATTAACCCACGCTCAGAGAATTACTTCATGGAATTCATCACGGGTAATTCTGAGACGATAATATCTTATAATCTTTAAACGGAGATATATGAGTTGTGGTTTACAAGTCAGTTGTGCATTGATGACGCGTAAACGCATTGCTAACTCGATGTTATAAAACGTGTTGTTGTGGATGATTTGATGAGTAGATGGTGCAAGCATATAAGTCAAAGTTTATTCGTTCCTTTTGCCCTAACGGGAAAAAGCGATATCTTTGGGCCCCTTGGTGATTTTATGTTGACTTATAGTGCCGGGCCCGGTCAGAACTGAATTGATGTGTTCGATTGGAAGTTCTAAAGTCATTACAAATCGGAAATCGGGAAACAAAGTACTGAACAATGAGATTGATTATATTCCATGTCTTATGTTCAAATGATATCTTGTAGAACGAAGGATTATATGATCTCTTATCTTAGGACACATAACTGACTAGGTCAGAGTTCGACAGCGTTCGTTGGAAGCTACAATTTGCTGATCAATTAGGAAGTTACAATGGCAATAATAGTTATTAGACTTATCCAAGTGGGAGACTGTTGGATTAGGTGTCTAAGCCTATAACTATAATTGATAGCAGCACAGTCCTTTTGGGTTGCCCTCAAGACTCGATAAAAGTAGAATTAATAAATAAGGGAAAAGGGGAAAATAGTTTATTAATTATTATGGTTAATAATTAAATGAAACTATTTTGGAGGCTAGTTAACGGTTTGGTTAATAGAAGGATTGAATAACAATTAATCAATAGTTGATTAGTTGGGGAAAAATTCTATCCCACATTGGAAATTTCGAAATCCTCCTTTTTGCCAAGGGAATTTCGAAATTCCCCATTCCACATTGATGGGATAACTAAACCAAGGAGAATATCCAAGGCTATAAATAAGGGCCTTGGTGGTTCATTCCAATTTGCTCATCAAGGCTTGAGTATTCGCCTCCTTCTTTCTCTCTCCTTGTGGAAGAACTCCTTATAGTTCATCCCACCCTTAGTTTATATTCTTCTTCGAGTCTTTGGGTGTGATCCCATTAGAGGCACGACGCTTGTGGTGCTTGCTTCCTTGAAATCAAGAAGGATTATTATAGTTGTTTACTATAACAACTAAGAGGTATGTAACCCTATCTGTCTTAGTAGCTTATTTATTTATTTATTTTGATTGTTTGCTAGGGTTCATGATATGTTCATAGTTATAGGTTCAATAGTGAAAACATAGATCATGTTTTAGGTTGCATGCACCCTTAATTGTTTAAGTTTGCTTGTAGTGCCTGAAACCCATCAAGAAGACCATCACTATAAGTGATAGGCCGGAAGGCTCAAAGCAGAGGCTAGCAGTTTGAAGTTAAGGATAGTTCAAAGAAGAATGACGAAGGTCACCACAAGGTGGATCGAGTTTCCACAAGCTTAGGAATAGGAAGTCCAGAGTAAGCCAAGAAAAACTTACGTCCTAAGGGATGTTGTACCATGTATTCGACGGTTTGTGGTGGACCCTCTGTACCATGTATTCGACGGATCAGGTCCTCGCATCTTACCCCATTTATAAAACCGGCCACCCGCAGGTCTTCTCCTGCCCCTGCTATCTGCAGGCTTTCCAAGTTATATCTTGTAATGAAATCTTCCACAGATTCGTGGTCTTTTCGCCTTATGTGCAGTATTTCATTGCGGTCTTTAGTGTGGCGACGCTGCTGACTGAAATGCATCAGGAATTTGGACTGCGGATCCTCGAATCCTGCGATTTGTCCCGTAGGTAGGCTTTCATACCATAACCGCGCGGGACCCACCAATGTCTGCACGAACATGTGACACCAGACTGGGATGGACCATTGCTCCATTCCTCTCGCACTAGTAAAAACCTTCACGTGATCATCCGGGTCAGTCGTGTCGTCATACTTGGAGACTATCGAAGGCATTTTTAATTTCTGCGGAAAATTCGCGGAAGCGATGGCTGGGATGAACTTTGATTGTTCTACCAAAACAGCCGGACGATATGGGGCCGTCAGGTCCTGAAGGTTATTTCCTGACGGGTTGTGCGGTAGTGAACCTGAAACTGGGGTGCTGGTGTTTATCTGAGGACCTGCCGCGGTGTATGTGGGTATGGGGTTCATCTGAGCCCGTAATTCTGTCATTCTAACGTTTCGCATAAATTGTTCATACTCCCGCATGTGCCTCTGCTGCTCCATCCACCATTCATTTCCGCATATCGCCGGTAAGGGTTGCTGGGGGAAAGGCATGCCCGGAAAACTTGGATAGGAA